>ML776601.1:1210157-1221981 GCA_009831015.1 Picea engelmannii
ATCTACCCTTATTATCTCTATATCTATGCATAAAATGGAAATTTGATTCTTAACTGAATTGAAATCCTAATTCTATCTAGAAGGTAAGAAGGCAACCTGGCTTCGGAGAACCCCACTCTAGTGGCCGTGTGGCTCTTCACTCACGTCTTAAACATTTTATCCTCCTCCCTCAAGCAGCCTTTAAAATCATTCAAAAACTATGCAAACAATCTAAGCTAAAAATCACTTCCTACCGTTTGCAACTCCCCGACCGCGGCGCCAAAACGTTGTGCTACTTATATGTTTAGTATAATGCACTCATTAATTATCAATCTGGGATTCATAATCAACAGAGTTACAAGACACCAGTAAAAAAGGTAATTCTAATGTCATGAGTATATAACTATTATAGATTATGTATGTTGGAAATAAAACAAACTAACAAATCAAAACACACTTTGGTTGTCCTTCATAGAGAGGCTATCTACTCCATTATGGCACATGCAAGTATGAGATGGAGTTATTTTGACAGATCAACTCTGCTATCTGACCCAGAAAACTAACTATGCAATCACAGTTCTGAAAGGAAAATCACACATCAATCATCAAGACATAGCATGCGTAGCTCAATAGTCAATATATTGAGTATGTTGTGGTTCACAATGCGTTGTTGTAAACTTCACTAGTTTGCCTTCAAATATGTCTGACTATTGCTGCCAACATTTATGTCCATGAAACAAAATCAACTTCATAAAAACAGAAACAGAGCATATGCAAAAAGATCTCTAAGCAATCGAAGCCTAAACTAAACTATATTGCTATCATCTGAAAGAATTAAGATTTAGCTAATCGAACATCTATACTATTGAAATCAACTACTAACATTAATCTATAAGGATGCTGACCTTTGTTGGGCGGTGGGCCCTTGCCGCTTCAACATGTCAGCGACTGGAGTCTACAGTAGGCTTTCTTTCAATCCACGCATTCCTCTTACTCAAATTTCAAAACATAGAATCAAGCTATGCTAACAACTCAACTCACATTCATTCATAAATGGTCAAGATCTGGAAATGATTAACATCCTTCTATTAAAACTTCAACTCAGAATGTGTTCTACAATATGTAATGATGCTTCACCTACTGTGTTATGATAACTCTCTACTACCTCCACCATCCTTGCCATGACTATTTAAACATTCTTAGTTTTGAAACACACAGAGGTGAAATCTTTAGCAAATCAGTCAAAATATATTCGGTTACATATTTTAAGCTTCATCCTCATGACACAAAGTGTATGAGGATGAAGTAAATAAACAAACTAGCTTATCATAACCTTGCTAGAGCTCTGCTGATTCAACAAACATCTAACAATTATCTTGGGCACGGTCTGGAGCTAAACTTGGTATACTCTGCTTCCTGTATTGGTACCGGATCGTGACAGGTGAGATTTGATAAATGGTACCGGATTCGAACAGTGCACAAGTGGTTGGTACCGGATCGCGACAGTCTGCGGTCGTTGGTACCGGATCGCAACAGGTGAGATTTGGTGCCGAATCTGATCGAAGGTGTGCTTGGTACCGAATGGTTGAGATGGTACAGAAAGGCTGGACTCATCTAGAGGTCAAAGGTCATCAATGGCGAATTGAAACATTAGTACATGAAACATTTAGTCTCCTAGCTCAATAAACCACAAAAATGCATGAATTAATTATACTTTACCTTATGACCTCATCAATGGCTAATTGTAGTGTTCTTTGTCATTTATCCAAACTTAGGTAAGCCAAAAATCTATAGATGAGGAGTATAAAAGGGTAGCGGGGATGTCAATTTAGAGGCTCAACAACATGCATGATTGCCAGCATTTCCTTGTCATAAACAGAGTACAACCTCTCAGGTTGACTAAGTGTCCGGCTCTCGAATACAATGGGGTGTCCTCCCTGCATCAAAACTACATCGATCCCTTCGCTGGATGCGTCACATGCTAGTACAAATGGCAAGGTGAAGTCTGGTAGTGCCAACACTGGACAAGTGCCCATGACTTCCTTCATGTGATCAAAGGCTTCCTGTGATTTCTCGGTCCATATGAAGGCCCCATGCTTGGTAAGACTTGTCAATGGTGCTCCAAGCTGAGAAAAACCCTGGACGAACCGCCTGTAATAGCTACACAGCTCGAAGAAGCTCTCAATTCTGTCACGTTCCTAGGCGTCGGCCAATCTAGAATGGCCCTGATCTTCTCTTGGTGCACCTGTACCCCCTGTGCATTGATAATGTGGCCTATGTAAAGAACCTCTATCATACTGAACTCGCACTTGGACTCTTTGGTATATAATGATTGTGCCTCCATGATGCTCAATACCTCATTCAGGTGCCTCATATGCTCTTGCCACGACTAGCTATAGATCAATATGTCGTCGAAGAAAACCAAGACTAATTTCCTTAACTGATCCCTGAATATATGGTTCATGCAAGACTGGAATGTAGTAGGTGCATTGGTTAGCCCAAGTGGCATAACTAGGAACTCGAAGTGTCCAAAATGACATCGAAATGTCGTCTTCTTTATGTCCTGCTCTCAGATGTTGATCTGATGATATCCAGAACGTAGATCAATTTTTGAGAAGAAAACTACCCCATGCAGTTCATCCATCAACTCGTCAATACGTAGGATAGGGTACTAGTTCTTGATGGTTTTCTTGTTCAAGGCTCGGTAATCAATGCACATCCTCATGGTACCATCCTTCTTCAAAAATAAGACAACTGAAGAAGCAAATGGGCTGCTACTCAGTCTGATGTGTCCCATCGCTAGCAATTCCTTGATTGCCTTCTCTATCTCATCCTTGAAACTCCTAGGATGGCGATAGGGGGGGGTGATCATAGGTTTGGCCCCCTCCTCTAACTCAATGGTGTGCTCAAACCCCCTGTCAGAAGGTCTCCTTGGTGGAATTGCCTCAAAGACCTATTGATGTCGTCCCAATAAATTATTGATCTCTGTATGGTACTGTTGTCGACCTTATGAATCCTTCTGAGTAGTGAATAAGCATTCTGCGGCATATGCTACCTCCCCATGTCTGAATATACTCTCCATCCTCTTGGCTCAAACTGTCCTGGGTGCTCCTATCGACATAACTCTTAGAACAACCTTTTTCCCATCCTGATCTCTGAATCCCATTTCCAAGGTTTGGTAGTTGGTAGTGATTTTTCCCAAGGTAATCATCCATTGAACTCCTAACACCACATCTGTGTTCGATAGGTCAACCACATAAAATGTGTATCTCACTGTGTAGTTTCCTAACTTCATCTCTAAGTTTGGAACTCTGTCTAGATGCTCCATTGTGTGGCCATCTGCTACTGCAACATCAAACCCCTCAAACTCCTCTGTCTGAAGTGCTCGTCTCGATACTAGTGAAGTGTCGATGAAGTTGTGGGTGGCCCCACCATATATCAGGGCGATTGCCCGTTTCCCCTGAATAATCCCTCTGATACAGAGGGTATCATACCTGGGAACACCAGAAAGGGTCGCTATGACTCCTCCCTTTGTTGGTTTCCTCCTGTTAGCCTGCTCTGGTGGTTGTGGGACTACTGGAGGATGGGCTCCTACCGGTGTCGGTAGTCTATGGGGAGGCTTCTTCTCTGTTGGTGTTGAATCCTCCTCTGAACTAGTGGATCCATTATCCTTCTCCTCCTCCTCACTATCCACGTTGTCTGTTGCTACCTCAATATAATGAATTTCTCCCTTGCCCATGCACCTGTGGCCTAGGACCCAAGGATCTCTACAGTTGAAGCAAAGCTTCTTACTCATAAGCTCTCGCCTAGTCTCATCATCCAACTTCTCCTTGCCCTTCGATTCTCTTTGGAATGGCTTCTTGTCTCAATCCCTCTGGAGCACAAATGGTTTAGAGAAATTTTTAGTCTTTGACACAAAGTCTGCTAGATCTCGAGTGCGAAGGATGGCATCCTACAAAGTGGGAGGCCTGTATGCCTTCACCCATCCTCTCAAAGGCTCTGTGATTCCTTCTGTGAATAACATGATCATCCTGGGCTCTGATATATCTGTCACTTCCATGACTACCCGCTGAAACTCTATGATGAACGCCTTTGTTGTGCCAGTTTGTCTCAACTAGGCTAGATCCCTGAAGTGTATCTTGGGATCCTTCCTGTCAAACCTTTCCATGAGCCTATTTGTAAACTCCTTATAGGAGGTGATGCGACTGTGACCCAATGTCACCAGTCCATGATACCACCACTTGTGTGCCTCACCCTCCAAGTGTAAGGTCGCAAAATTGATGGCCTCTATCTTGGTGATCTAGTTGAGCTTGTAATACGTGTCTAGCTTCTATACCCAAGCTCTAGCGGTTTATTTGGACGATCCGTCGAAAGAAGCGATGGTGAGTTTCCCAAATTTTCAGATGAAATCGAGGTTATGCCCCTGCTGCTATTGTGGTCCTCCCCTCTGTGGCTCTCTGGGGCGGTTCCTGAGTTTGAGTCCACAGTACTCGACTGAGGTCATGTCCCGAAGGAAGTCATGACCTAATGCTGCGTACTGCCTCCTATACGTTGCAATGTCGTCTACATGAGAGGGTGGCCTCTGTGTTTTCAGTGGCGGTGTTGCTACCGGGCGTGCCCTCTGGAAACTGGGAAACAAGGGTCTGGGAATCCTACTCGCAGAGGTGTTTGTGCGAGAGGGTGACTAGGGTCTACTGCCTGCTTCTGATTTCCCTTGTGTTGCATACAGGACTTGTGTGTCTGGGGTGCCCACTC
This sequence comes from Picea engelmannii, assembly GCA_009831015.1. Classification (NCBI taxonomy): domain Eukaryota; kingdom Viridiplantae; phylum Streptophyta; class Pinopsida; order Pinales; family Pinaceae; genus Picea; species Picea engelmannii. The sequence continues at coordinate 1,214,892 of ML776601.1, forward strand.
TAGCCAATCTATCAACCACCTGTGCCAAGGACTGAGACATGGTTCATTGACTAGCTAACATATCGTTGATAACCTGCATGAAAGTTATCTCTAGATCTACGGGGGCCTTTCCACTACCCTCTGGTCGCTCATATTTGTCTCCTAGCATCCTCTCTACCTCGCGCTCAGCCTCACGCTCTGCCCTTCTCTTTGCTTCTATGTGTGCCTCTTCCTCTTCCTCTGAGCTAGGAGGAAAAGGGGGGAAAGCGGGCCTATGCCTTCTTTCCTTATGCCTGTTGTAAGTTACATATTCGTCACCTACGTGTTCACGGCCCTCTGGGTCTTCTGCTGCACTCATTGTCTTTAGTCACAGGCTGGCATGAGTAAAGCTCTGATACCACTGTAATGTTCCTGACTTGGCTAGTCTAGGAAATGTTTCTAATGTGTGTAGGATCAATGGTTTACAACATATAAATGATCATACAAATGATAAATGTGACAAAGGACTGCAAAGTTTGTATTATGATATCTTTGTGGATTACAAAATGGTTGAATGCGACTGAATAAACTGACAATACTTGACTAGATCAATAGATAAAGGATCGTAGTCGGAATACAAATAAGCAACTAAAGATAATACTTGGAATATGGGAACATTGCAGAATCAATGGATGCGCTGGGACTATGGCAACTTTGATGGTAACTGCTGGAAGTCTGGAACGTTCGCCCTGGGAGATGTACTTCTCGGAATGGCCTGGAAACTATCCCAAATGATGCACCCTACTCTAGTCCTCGGTACTGGTATCTGTTAGACCCCTCTGTTGATGAGTTTGGACCCCGGATGGATACCCCTGGGGGAATGTGCCCCTCTTCTTATGGAAAAATGCATCCTAGTGATTCCACCGTCGGAATTGGACGAGATATGTCTCAAAACGACTGGCTTGGTCTATCGGGAAATGGCTCGAAAGGGTTTCCCTGAATCTGGTCTGATGCTCGTTGTGGAACCCTAAATATGTCGCATGTCCAAGTCTGGAAAATGTGTCCCAGTTGATTCCTCTGTCAGAATATAATGAGGAACCATGAAAAAGATGCGCCTTTCCCTCCTCTCAAATGGGTCGGAGGGAAATCTCGGAATTACCCCTGGATGGGGTAAGTCGATTAAAAACCCTCTCAGAAATTGCGCCCTCACTCTGGATGAATACGCCCTTGTTGTTGAACACTGTGTAACTGCTGCTGAAGAATGATGAAAGACCTGAATGATCTTCTCGGTGACTAGGGTATGTCTCTCAACACCGAAATCAGCCAACTGGTGTCTTCCTCCTGGAATCCACTGAACTATCTCTCCTGAGATGCGCTTCTCTCCTCAATGACAAGTCATAATTTGCATAATAATGAATTAGGTCACTGACCCTTCCTTTATAGATTTCAAAAACCCTAAATCATGCTGAAACCCTAATTCATTGTTGACTTCCAAAACCCTAAATCATTGTTGAAACCCTAATTCACTGTTGACTGCTATTTTTATCTCATAATGACTTAAAAGTGTTTTTAACCCTTTTTAGCTCAATGTCACTTTCTGAATATAACACTTGTGACTGGAGTGACCTCTAGTAACCCTATTTACCCCTCTTTGGCCCTGGCTATAGTCTAATGGAGTGGTTTAGACCATTAAGCCTCCTATGTGGAGCTCCTATTTGGAAAGGGACATAACAACTTCGACCTATGGTTAGGTGACAATATTGCTATATTGTCTATGGTTAAACGAGCACATACATTATTTCTAACAATTTTAAGCATTTGGATCATCACACTTTGAAACTATTGATATATTAATAATGGTAGAGTAAAAAAGAAAGATGAATTTAGAGATACTTACTTTGTTGTCATTTCTTGTATGCTTCTAGAAAACAGATCATCATATAGCCTTCTACAATGAATATATTTTACAAGTTGCTTTCTTGTATGCTTTTGGTCAAATATGTTTTTCAAGTTGCTTTGTTGTATGCTTTTGGTCAAATATGTTTTTCAAGTTGCTTTCTTGTATGCTTTTCGTCAAATATATAGTAAAAAAACATATTGTCATATAGTCTTCTACAATGTATATGATTTGCAAATTGTTGTCTAAGAAGTGAAGAGGTTTAAGCAATAATGCATAGCTAATGTAATATCTTTGCAACAAAAATCACTTAAAATGTAGTAAAGCTTGAATCACATCATGATCACTCCAATATGCATTTGAAATATTGACTTGCCATTGTTCAATGGGAAAATTAGTCCAAATGTGGTCAACCATGGGTATATTTTTTGGGATAAAGTCATTTGTTATTTCTTGTAATTGTTCAGATTGCATGTATTATAATAGTTGTTTGTTTTTTTGGCTATTTGTGTGAATGTCAATATTGAAATCTCCAATGATTATATGATAATACAATCACCATGCATTGATTGTGCTTTAGGCATTGCAATTGCTTCAATAGTTGATGAAAGAGATGCAAGTGGTGCTGCATATACATTTATTATGCATATTCAACATTAGACGTATATATCCGACAAAAACAAGCTCAGTTCTATTATTGCAAATGTTTTTTGTTGATATGATGTCTATGCTTTTTTCTATGTAAGTAAGTACTCCATGAAGATAATTTGTTATGTTGAAATTGAATTTGGAAAATTCATTGTTTGTTGGTGAAAATTTTAGATGTGTTTATTGGATGTAAAGGATGATAATATTCATTAGATCTTTGTCATGTACAATGTCATTGATATGAGCATATAGACTTCATGTATTCAAAGTTGCAACTGATAAAGTAATTGCGTTTGTTATTGGTGTTTGTATATATCTTGGTTTCCACAATGCATTTATTGTTAAGTGTTTCATTTCTTCTACTATTTTCTTGTTCACATGAAAGTTCTTTTGTGTTGGTTTATTGACAAGATATAATGATTCTATTGTTTTGACACGTGATAATGTTGTGTATACTAGTACATGTGTCGATATATGACTCAGTTCAAATGCAAGTCCAACTAATGTCAAGCCTTGCGATCGATGTATTGGTCTAGCACAAGCTAGTTGTATTGGGAATTGCTTTTGTGCTATAATTTGAGAGCTTTTGCTATTAGATTCTAGTTTTTTTGCAATGCGTAGTATTGGGGTCCAATTTGGTGAGATATCTTTGTCATACAGTTGATGATACTTATTCCTTTGCAATTTACCAATGTCTAGATTTACAAAGTCTATCCATATTACATCCACATTTTCATTTTTTTGGTATATCTTTTTCATATTCCATCGACACCATTAACAAGGCCATCTTCTATATTCTAGTTTCCAGCGTATAGCTCAATGATAACATTATATTTGATCAGAATTATTTTCATATGGTGCATAACCTACTTGCTTACTTTCGTATTCGTCAATTGTGTCAAGAATTATTAGTTCTTCATTTACATATGACAACATTTTTTCATTGTGCTTTTGTACATCCTTGTTCCTATAAAATAGGTATGGAAATAATGGATATAACGAAGCAGTTCTATGGCAATGATCATTTATATATTCTATGTCTTTGTCGGATTGTTGATTCATTTGCATTTTGTTAAGGATTTTGATATTTTTTTTGTCTTTTTGACGCATTGTAGTATGCAATTCATAGCATTTTATTTTTTCTTTCCAAAAGTGGTATGGTGTTTTTTCCTTCTCTAGGGTTGGATACTCAAATATTAGAGAATATTTGATAGGTCGTGCTTAGAATAAGTCACCTGAAAATATTATATCAATATTTCCAAAACAAGATAATGGGCTATGCTTTATTTCTCATAAACATTTGTCAATTTGGTACAAGGATGTTGCACCTATTAAGGATGCCTCATCAATAAGTATTACACGGAGTTATTGGCAATGTTTTGTTAATGTGTCTAATTTTTCACTTATAAGGGAATAGTATTCTAATTTGTTGAATGGCATGTAAAATGCAGAGTGCAATGTCACATCATCTGCATTGAATATTGCATTTACTGTATATGTTGTTATGATTCCTTTCACTTGCATTGGGTCATATTCCAATATGTTATTGTACATGCGCATTAGGGAATGGAAAATTGTTTTCGCAGTAAACGTTTTCCCACTACTTGCACCTCCTGTCAAGAATAAGTGTATTGGTTGATTTGGATCTCTTTTTTTAGTTGTTGATATCTCCTTCACTGTCTTTGCTTGTTCTCTATTTAGCATTCTCATCATTTGATATAATTCTCCTTCTTATAATATATGTGGTTGTTTTACCCTGAATGGGGTGCCAACAAAGTCCACGCGTTGATGGGAGACGATGACGACTGCCACCTCTCCATAGACCACGTGACCAATGCATGCCACCCTCCCCTCCATTTAATCCCCCCCCACCGACGACCTCTACACCATTCTATCTCTCCCATCCTCTGCATTTTTTCTCTGCCAACCTACCTGTTGTTTACTCTCGCTTGTCCATTCTCGTCTCTGCCTCACCTTCACTCACAGTTGGCCATGCCTCGGCTCCACGGGAATCCGAAGAGAGGACCTCTCTAGTTCCAAAACAAGGTGGCCATTGCTAGCCGACATTCGCCTATCCCCGCTCCTTCGCCTATCTTCTCACCCCCTTCATCCGTCAAATCCTCCCCATACCAGAGTGGTCTCCCACCTTTGTCCTCGCCATGGGCATGTCACGTGGAGTGGTTCGACCTCCAAGGCAATTCTTTGGGCTATGCTCCGGGCCCAATCTAGGACATGGCCTAGTCTTCACATCCGACCTGGGTCAACCTTACGATTCCACCTCCCTTTGCCCCCTCGCCACCACCCTTCGCTCTCGTGTCGCCCTCAAACCCTTTTCCATCTCAGGAGGAGCTCCCTATTCAAGTGGAGGAGCTTCATGCTCAATTGGAAGAGCCTCATGTGGACGAGTCTCTGAGCTCTGAGTGTGCTTCTTGCTATGGAATCAAAGGTGTCATGTCGATACTACATGATTTGGCCTTTGCGGTTAGACATGACGTGGATGACCTCCGCTTTCGGCTGGAGCACTTGGACCAGTGCGTAGAGCAAATTGAATCTCTACTTGCTACACTGCTCCGCTCACTGTGTGCTCCAAGACAAGCAACTGATACCCCAACTACTTCAAAGTCATTTCTTGCTCCAGCTATCCAGACGGCTGCCACAGAAGAGACGAACATGCACCTTAAGACATTGCAGACTTACAGGTGTCATCATGCATGTTTTAATTTGTCAAATGTTCTAGTCTTTTGGAAGTTCAACACAATCAATTTTTGTATTACTTTAGACAATTTATTTTTTTGTCTTATAGTTTTAATGAAGGATTTGGTCGAATCAGTTTCGCCATGGGGCGATAAAGAAAACTGTGTTTAATTTTAAAGGTTGAATACAAAGACATAGCTAGGTTGAATTGGTTTTCCCTTAGGGCAATTCAGCTCAAGCAAATCCCTGTTATCACTGATGATACTATAATTTTGCTTCATGAAAGGTAATATATAGAATTCTTACTTAATATATGTGTGTGTGTGTGTGGTTGTTTTACAATTTGGTAAGTTCTCTCAACTACTAATTTTTCATTTCTAACCTTTTACAAATATTCAAAATCCGATTCGATGTTATACTCTTGATAACATGTGTTAACATCTATTTCTTGATCTTTAGATATATATTTGTTAAACAACTCGTTATTTTTGCTCTCAATTTCATCTATTACATTGTCAAAATCACTCCATGATGTTATAATTTTGTTGATGAACTTTTGTTCATTGCATTTTATGATTTCTTTAAATGTTAGATGTGCATTTTTCCAAGTTGAGTATTGCTATTTGAAAATGTTTTCATTGAAGCGATATGGAACATACAACATCAATCTTTCTCTGTAATATTTATCAGTGCCTTATGCTTATTGTACTTCACATATCTTATGACATATGGATTGTCACATTTTATTCGCTTATTTCCTTTTATTGTGTAGCATGATGCAAACTCTGTGAAGCATATATGTTCAATTTTGTTAGGTCATTGTACATAGTAGTCGATGATTGATAGGCATGCTATGTTTTCTTAATCATCTGGTTCAAATTCCATTTCTTTTGGTCTTTTCAGTATAAATGCTCGTTCAGATTTCGTTGAAGTATTAATAAATATACATTTTCTTGAGCTAGTATTAAGTGGCAATGACAATACTATATATATAACAACATAGTTACCAACTTAACGAGAACTCTATAGAGTTCTTGTTTTTTTGGAGGTCAAGTTTTTTACCCCGTTTTTAAAAATGGTGCTACTAGTAGCACCCCCCTTCCTTTTTAGGTGTTTTTTTGATATTTTAAATTTATGATACATAAGGTTTCCACTTTTTTTTTAAATGCTTGTTTTTTTCATTTATTTTCAAATTGTTCAATTTATTTAGTTTTTTCTCAATGATGTTTTTTCATCTATTTTCAAACTTTTCTATTTTTTTTTATTCAATGGTATTTTTAATCATATTTTCATGCTTCATCCAATGTTAAAAATGTTGTGCACCATTTATTTTTTTAAATTAAGATTTTTCATATAATTATGTGTCCTTAATTAATTTATGTTACATACTTTTTAAATATAGTGGAAAATATCATTTTTAACACATTTTTTTACCTTTACTTCAATACATCGAAAACAGTTGTAATTAAATAACACTATTTTAAAATATTTAGCGAAAAAATATAATTCTTTTTTTTGGATCAATTAAAAACTAAAAAAAAAAACAAATCGAACTGAAATTTAAAAGAAAAAACATTTTAAAAACAAATTTATATTAAAAAAAATTATGAAGAAAAACCTAAAAAACTAAAAGGAAAAAAACCATAAAATTTGTATAAAGAAAATAGAAAAATTTAAGAAAAAATAGAAAAAAAAACAATTATAACCTAAAAAAAACTAAAAAAAGTTAAAAAAACCAAAATAAATTAAAAACATATATAAAAACCCCAAATTAAAAAATCTAAAATAAAAATTTTAATACAATATTTATAAAAAAATAAAAAACCTTAAAATTACAAAAGAAAAATTAATAAAAAAATTAAAAAATCTCAAATAAAAATTTTAATACAATAT
>ML776601.1:1222213-1237341 GCA_009831015.1 Picea engelmannii
AAAAAAAAAAAAAAAAAACCTTAAAATTACAAAAAAAAAATTAATACAAAACTTAAAAAAAATTATATTATATATAACTATATAAATTATATAGTTAAATATACATTCATAAATATCTCAAAAAAAAAATTATAAAAATTATATTATATATAATTTATATAGTTAAATATACATTCATAAATATCTAAAAAAAAAATTATGTTATATGTAACTATATAAGTTATATTTTAAATAAATTTTTACCTTACAACATTTGTCAAATATTTTTTTATTTTAGATGTTTTTTTAATATTTTATTAAATTTTGTTTTGTTTTTGTTTTTTTTTGTTTTTTTTTTAACAAAAAAAATATTTATTTATTTTTTAATTATTGTTTTGCAGGGAAATTTTAATTTTTTTTCATTTATTTTTAGTTTTCCTTTGTTTTTCACAATTTTGTTAAGTTTTTTTATTTTTTTTAATATATATTTTTAAATGTGTTTTTGTCTTCATTAAAAAAATATATATTTGTGAAGATTTTCTCATTTCTCTTTATATATTTTTTAATGTAAATTTAAGAAAAAAAAAAGTTAGTAGATAAATTTTCAAGTGATCATTTAGGATCCAATTTTAGGTTTTTTATTTGTGTAAGGATTTTTTGTCAAGGCCACAGTATCAATTAGGTCGTAATTAGCGGCAATTTTAACATTTAGAAAAAACATTTTGCTTTCGGTAGTGTCATGTTTTTATTTAGGTGTTGATTTTAGGGTTTTTCTAATCAACTATTTTATGTTTTACGACCATGCTTGAAAAAAGTTGTAATTTTGACCCGGTTAGAAAAACTGGTGCTACCGATGGCACCACTTTTTGATTTTGGGGTTGATTTTAAAGTTTTTTTAAGCAACCATTCGATCATTTAAACCCATGCTTGAAAAAAGTTGTAATTTTGACCGGGTTACAAAAAATGGTACTACCGGTAGCACCACTTTTTTATTTGGGGGTTGATTTTAAAGTTTTTTTGAGCAACCATTTGATCCTTTAAGCACATGCTTGAAATGTAATTTTGATTCGATTACAAAAAATGCTGCTACTAGTAGCACCACTTTTTGATTTGGGGTTGATTTTCATATTTTTTATGCAAAAATATGGGTTTTAAGGGCTAGAGTTCTCGTTTTGAGGTCATGGTTCTCATTAAGTTGGTAACTTTGTTTAGCTTGTTGTGCAGACATTTGTTGCAAGTTTAGTAAGGATTTTCCAAGTCTTGTAATTGTTTCTATGACATCAAAATCATTTTTTTAGAATCATTTCGTATACATTTAAACATTGACGTCATTGTTCTGTCTAGTTTTGTCATATATGAACTACAATATGTAGCTGCAACATATGAGTCAAGTACAAATTGAGCAACAATATTTGCATTCCAAATCATTGGAATATGTCGAGCATAGTTATTAGTCCATATGTCTATTGGTTTCCTTTTCAATGAAATTGTTGTTCGGTTTAGACAATATTGAATTGCATGGATTTAGTCATTCTTTGTTGTACCTAATTTGTCCAAGAAACTATCAAATGTATATATTTCATCATACTTCATAGTTTCTAGGGTATCAAATATCAATTTCGCATTTGCTTTTGTAGCTACATTGTCAAATTTCATAGGTTCAAGGATTTTTGTTTTTCTCATTTGTGGAATCGGGAAAATGAACCTACAATGGATGTTTTTTTTTTTTCTTACAGGTTCTTGTATGATGATGGTGTTGAATACTTTTGAGATTCGTTGAGAGTATTTTTTAGTCACAGGACAAGTACTTGTCCACAAAGCTTTCAATTTCAATGTTTGTATTTTTTCCATAGATAGGTGCATTCTTTATTCATAGTAATCCATGTTCATGTTGACTTCCTCGATTATGAAACTTTGTTACAAAGAAATAGTCCTTCACTTCACCAAATTATTTGGATTCGTGAAAAACTAATTGATGTAGAGCATTTATTCCATTTTTGTAGCATCGTACATATGTTATAGGGTCATTCATAATCAAGTTGTCAACATCATTTTCTTCAATTTCATTTCCAGTTGAGTTTTTTTTTCTCTCGTCTTATTTGTTGTAATGGTTTTACTAATGGCTACCAACAATGCTCAGCACTACTAAAGGACACACAAAAAGTTGGTGGACCTAATTGTCGAATCATTTCATACAAGTTCTTACGTAAATGTAAAATAGTCTGGCAATGTGCGTATTCGTAAAATAGTCTGGCAATGTGCGTATTCTTTTAAGATCCATGTAGCAGATGTTTGATTTAAGAATGTGATCTAAATTTGGTTTTGTCTTAACAACTTTCGCTACAAGTTTCTTTCCTTTTAATTGTCCTTTCCTTATCCAAATCCAAATACAAATAAACACTTTGTTAAGGATAATTTGTACTGACTTGTAGAACATATTTGTTATATGATAGGCAAAGTCATGATCTCTCGTGCAAGACTTCCCATTGAACGCTTTTTTGATATGTAATTTTTTTTTGTAATTTCATCTGGTCGTTTTTCTCCATAAAATAGTGTAGGGAAACTCATATCCTCTGAATATTTATCTTTAAATATGCCCAAGGGCATATAACCTTCACTAGGAGCAATGTTTATTTGATTATTTTGAAGATCATAAATACTATATGAATTGTTAAACCCATGTAGTAGAGTCTTTGTGAATGGTTCTTCATAATTGTCATAGTCGTCATCATTGCTTTAAATATTTGTTTCAGTTGCATATGCATCTTTGTTTTGATTAAATATTTGTTTCCAGTTTTCATTTATTGTGACATTTTCCATTTTATAAAGCATAGTTTTGCATAGTCGTTTCAATGCCTTCATGACTTTGTGGACACAAATTATTCCAACAACATAAGCACTTTTAAAGACTAGATGTTGTTTTATTGCTATAGCCACCGTATCAGATTCATTTATGTCACGAGGAAGTGCACATTGAATTCGAGATGTATCAACAAGTACATTGACTACTCCACCATTCAATCCTATTTGTGGATTTCTATACTTTTTTCCCTAGTTCTCGTATTTGTAAAAATGGTAATCTTGGTGCTATCATTCCTTTTTCCAATTCATATAGTTCCTTCACTATTCGTATTCTTTTATTTCATCTAATATGTTCTCGAACAACCAATTTGATAGTCTTGTCATGATCTAATGTCCTTTTGCATTTTTTTGCATATGTACCTATTTTTTATAGAATTATTTAAGTGTCTTTGTATGACATATTTTCTAAAATGAGTTTGATTGCATATGACACAATCATAAATAGGCACATCTTGTATTTTTTTTGGTATTGTTGTTTAGATACTATTTCAAATATGAAATTTGATATCTGTAAATACTCCTTAAGTTTATTTGAACGTATGATTTTTTGTCTTGTTTTTTACCGCTTCAAGAACTCAATGTTTCCATTATCTTCTTGTCTTGTTTTGTGTTTTTTGTCTTGTTTTTGTCTAAGTACGTTCCCAAGTGCATAAGATATTAAAGGCAGTAGTTCATAAAGAAAGAGTGCAGTTTCGACGATCTCACGCTAGGTGGTTCCTATGCTACCCACCCACTTCCATTCATCCAATCCAGTAAGCTTCTAAAGTTTATAGCAAAGTTGTAAGTGCCCAAGCCCTTCCACTCCACTCTAAGTCGTCTGGCTATATTGAAAAGTTGTTCCCACGATTGACTTGACCAGTGGTATATGTCCAACATAAAGTAATTATGTAGGTTGATAAGGTTCATAGCAATGTTCTAAGTGCCAAGAGCACCAAAAGTGCCCAACAAGCGCTTCCTTCCAAGATCAGGGGTATGTCTGTCTTTATTGAATCAATAAATAAAAGATGGCTTTAGCTTGAGTGTGGGTAGTATGAACATATAGTCTTATTGTAGGAGTATCAAAGGTAAATAGTCAAGTTCAAAGTGCCTAGCAAAGCCCCCCGTCTGTCGTCCAATCACTAAGTTAAGGTCAATGAGCAAGTAAGGGTGGGACATGTTGTAGGTTGTTGTAGGTCGAACATAAAGTATTGATTGGTGTAGGCAGGTAAATAAAAAAGCTATAGCGCGTAAGATATCATAAGTCGGACAACAATAGTTAATCAAATAGGACTGACTGTTTCAACACACGATCCCGGGACTAGTGGTTATCCTGTGCCACTTAAAGTAATCTAGTTTCTCTAAGGGGATTTTATTGTCATGCTTCCACCCCTTAGAGAAAAGGTCAAGGGAGCGACTAATACCATTTAGACACTTACTCTTGCTATTTCTTTGAACCAAGCTAGTTTTTTACACAATTAGACAAGGCTACCAAACTCCACTTACATTTTCACTTGCTTGCCACTTGGAATTACTTACCTTATTACTTCACGTCCCTTAGAAGCATACCTTAGCTACTGGCTTAAGAGCTCAAGATAGAGAGATCCTAGAGAGATCGAGATTTATTAGCCTGGAGGGAAGGAAAGACAAAGATACAGAAACTACCAGCCAACCTAGTTAGAAGAGATTTAACCTAAATCCCTAGAGCCTAGGTTCGCTATTGCAATTAATCCCATAATAGAAGCCCAGGAGATCACCCAACAACATTGGAAGATCCAGAGCTGGAATCCCAGGAAGGAAGGGCTTTGTTCGAATCACCCTCAACCCAGGAAGGAACATTATTTTTAGAGGTTTTCCCAGGAGCCTTGTTAGAATTGCCAGAAGTACACGAGCTCGTCCCAGGAGCATGATATATCGTACTCCCTTAATCCCTGGAGCTTTGTTATATTAGGGACTCCTAGAAGCCACTTTGTTACCGAGGATGGACGATTTAAGGAAGAAAATTTTTGGACATGCATTGCCCAGCGTTAGAGGAACCTTACAGTAATACTAGCCCCATTCGAGCCCTGCTTCTTTAACCTTCCTTCCGACTTTGAACTTTATTCCCTTCTTGCTTCTAGATTTACTCCCAACTTATAGATTTGTTGTCGCCTTCCTTCTGACTTCCCTCCAACTAAGACCTCTTTACGGCTTGAATATCCCTTGAATTTCTTAAACCTTATGACTTCCCCTTTTTGTGTTTTGTGTTTTGTGTTTTTTCTAGATTTGTTTATTCAAGATCCTTGTTTCTGATTTGTTTTTTGAGTTGATGCAAAGATAAACAAGAAATGTTTCCATTATCATCTATATTGTTTTTTGAGTTGATGCATTTCTCTTTTTTCTTTTAGATTTGTTTGTTCAAGATCCTTGTTTCTGATTTGTTTTTTGAGTTGATGCAGTGATAAGCATGGTTTCTTGTTTGTATTGATTAGTTTTCTCTTAAGCTTCACAATCTCTTCATCTATGTCTATGTTTTCAAAGTTGTGAATTCTTTTTTATCATGCACGCTTAGGCTATCTATCTTTGTATCATGTTCTATAGTATCTTGTTGTGTGATCAAATTGTTTCTAATAAGAGTTTTGACCCTACACAAAGATCAAAATTTTCAAAAAAAATTCGGGTATGTTTGAAAACAATTTTGGAGCTATATCAAGACTTCTTCCTATTTCTTCCAAAGGTTCAAAATGAAAATGATTTATGTTTGATTCATATTGGATAATATATTGAATAATGTGGAATACCTTTGGGTCTTTGTTGAATGAACAAAATTTAGTTAAAACAATTGACGTCTTAGAAGACCATATATATATAACATAGCCAATCATAAATGAAATGGACTCCGTCAACATGTCCTTCCTCATATGGTAGTGCCAATTGTACAATGTAGTCTTGCCAATTTACTATGTTGGTGATTTTTCTCATTGCATGCTTGTTCATGTATTTTTCTATGCATGCCACTGCAAAATAATCATTATTCATTAGTGCATTGCAAAAAGTTTGTGCAATTATGCATCATAGGCACGACACATCATATTCATTTCTTTTCAAATGGAATATCGTTTTAAAACAACTTTCACCATAAATACTCTTGAATCCAGATACTCTCTTTTTTTTTCCAAGAAAAAAATTACTCGAAATTATATTATATATATAATTCTTTTACACAGCAAGCCCTGTCGGGCTGTTTACCAGAAAATACATAGAGTTGAAACCTCGCCAATGAGAATAACAGAATGATAATTCATATCAGATCGAAAATGGGAGCAATCCATCGTTGTATATGCCTGTTGTCGCCGATTAGAAAGTGATATCAACTCAGTCAGAGAGGGAGCACTAATAGCTTTATATCAAACACACAGATGGAGCAGGCGCTTTACCAGGAGAGCAATGAAGATTTCAGAACACTCGCCCAACACTTTCGAACAGATTTATGTTGGAGATGGGACTTTCAAGACCATTTTCGCAATGGTAGATAGATAGTCTCCCCACCTCCCCGCTAAGGGCTCTTTTAGAGAGAGCATCCGCCTCCTTGTTAAATGTTCTAGAAAAATGCTGGAACTTGACATTCTTGAAGAGCTTTGTGAGAAACTTCGTTTTGTCCTTCCAGCCTTCAATATGAACCGAGTGGAGCTTGCACTTATTGTTGATCCAGTCTATAATGATGCGCGAGTCTCCAAGAACTAGAAGGTGATCTAGCGACCATTGAGAGGCAAGAGCAAGGGCTGTCCATAATCCCAACAGTTCTTCTTTAGTATTCGAGCCCTCCCCACAGTTTATGAACCATTTTGTAATTCTCTTTTGATGTGTTTTGAAGAAACCACCTGCTCCGCAACATAGGCCAGTAGATGCAGCAGCTCCGTCGAAGCACGCCAGTGTGTATCCATCGGTCAGAGAGATCTTGCAACTCCTGGGAGCAAAAGTCTTGAACGATGAGGGTTGCCAATGGAAGGAGGCCCAAACTCTGTGAGCTACCGCCTGTATCCAGATACTCTCTTAAATCCATTTTTTTATCATGCTCTCTTGTACTTGTATCCATTGATGTTATGTTTCTTCATATCGTGATGGATTTGTTATATCGTCACTATGAAATGATGTTGAAATTATTTTCTTGCATAAAAGCAGTTCAAAATGTCCAACAATTGGATTCTCATCATGAAACAATATATTGTAAGTGTCTTTGCTTAGGTTTGAATTAAAATGCAAATGACTTTTCATTTATGTCTTTGACCAAAGTCTTATTGGGACTTTTAGCCAATTTGATAACCAATGTATGCAAAATATGTCTACCCATAGTCCTCTTTGCTCGAGAATTATAAGAGTCGAAGCTGATTTTGACATTTTTCCGAATAAACATTTGGATCATTAATATTAAGCATTTCCATTAATGATTCTATGTTCAATTAATGTCGATAAGATAATATTGCTTCAACATCATGTTTTTTCAAACAATTTTGAAACGTTGTATTGTTCCTTCTTGTAATTCTATCTATGTGTATCTAAAACGCAATAGGATATGTATAGTATCGAATATGTAATCTCATGTAGCATATGCAAAATTATTTAAGCGAAATAGATGATGTTGTTCTAGAATTACGTCTATGTAATTTTTCATGCGTAACATAGACTTTTCCATTGATCCTGTATTGACTAAAGTTCGAAGACGTTCTAATTATTTGTCTTGTATCACTTCTTCATCAACATAATACAAGCATTCCTTGATGAGATCTTGTGACAAAAAATGAAAACAATAAGGAAATGGAAATTGCATATGTTGTAACTATGTTCTTTTTATAATTCCTAACTGAATTGGCTTTCGATAGTTGATTATTGTATTTGATTAGCACACTATTCTTTAGACTTCATACATATTCAATTACTATGGTTTTGATCAATGTTTAGATACTTTGTTGGATTATTGACAACTTTAATCAAATGTTCTCGATAAATAATTATTAGGTTTACTAGTTTTGGGTATACTATAGTTGCTAAATCTAGTGGTTCTACTTTTTTAGTCCTATCCAAGAAATCAAAATCACTTTAGTTGGTTAATGTATTATAGTATAATTCAATTAAATGTGAATAGTAGTTACCAAACATTTATACATACCAGTTGAAGTCACAAGTAGCATGTAATAAGTTGTGTCTAGTTGGAAGAGATTGACTTGTTAATTATTTTATATTTACGTTTTTTTATAGTTGTGTGGGCACGCTGGCATTTATGTGATATAGGAGTGGGATATAGAGGAGATCATAGGAGAAGATGAGGAAACACTAACTAAGTTTCTTCAAATCTTACAAACATGAAGGGTTTACCAAGGGAATTGTTCATACTTGTGAAATGGGGTTGATTCAAACCATTGTGAGAAGACGTGTGTCATAAATGATAACAAAGATTCTACTTCCATATCATAAATGATACTAGGGATTTTACTTCCACATGGCCTACATTAGGACACACCAAATCATAGAGAGCAAAGGGTTCATATCCATAGATACCATATTTAGACAACTTCTCCTATTATCAAAATAAGATAGGAGTTTTCTTTAAAATGGATATGGGTCTCAGTTTAGATACATTGTTAACAGTTCCTTAACTATGTTATGGTGGTTTAACCACCTATCACTTACTTAAGATTGTTTTTCATATGTTGGTCACTTGTCACATGTTACTAACATTAATATTAAAAGTTCATTAACATACACATATCAGGTCCTCCTCACACACTTAAGATTAAGGATTGGAAAACTAGACATGGGAAAAGTAGTGAGTGAAATAGGTTGTCATACTACCAATATTTAGTGGATTTGGGAAGCCCTTCAATATACAAAGCCATTTCAATGCCATAAAAGTTGTTACTTAGGAAAGTAGGCATTGGAGAGCTAGACCAAACATATATAACCATCCATCTAACAAATGTAGTGATTAAAAACAATTGTTGTCAAAGACTAGCAAGCTTTAGAATGAGTGTTGGGTGGTGACTACCTAGTACTTTATACATCCTCACTCCTGAGAGTTTCGTTGTGTCTATGCAATCTCATCGCAATCACTTTTATTTATTGCTCTATACACTGGAAACATGATGATTCTCACGAATTGGAAGGAGGAATGGATAATTTAAACACTGAAGTTATGCTAAACCTTCTTCAAGGTTTGAAGTCTAGATAGCAAGGAACATGTGTTGATAGTTCTCATTATGTGGAAATCACTTTATGGTCATGAAATGTTTTTGGCAGTTTTTCTAGTGCCAAATGAGAACCCTATCAATTTACCCTTTGCCTTCTTTAGGTTAGTGATTTGTTAAATGATGGGGTGTTGACCTCAACGCAAAACATGTTTACTTAGCCTCGGTTTCACACTAATATTCATAACCAAAATGCATTATGAATTGTAGGAACGACGGTCAACCCTCACTTCATGATCTCAGTACTACATATGTAATGTGATCCCTCTACTACAAAGGACAAATAGATTTTTACCAATAATGCGGCTGAATCAAACAAAATGATGAATTTGCCATTTTTTTTTTATGAATTCAACCGAATTTCATAACTATAATTCAAAATATGGAATTCATCAACTGCACAAAATTTCCATGAGGATGTAGACAATGGTCGAACAAATACCACATCTATGTTTCAACCCTGCCAGCCATTAAAATCTATGTTTTAAACGACACACTGGTAATTAATTATTAATTTGTTATATGAGGTTGCAAAGTCCTATTTTCTCATGATTCTCGATTCCCTAAATGTACTTCAGTGCATTTTACAATTTAATGCATCTTAAGTTTATATCTATAGGACTGAGAGGGTGCAAAAAAACATTATAAATTGATCATGACTTAAAATATTTGGTAGAAATCTGAATATAACTTAATGCAAATCTAAGAGATGATGGTTACCAGACATGGTATAACTTCATTCTTCCTATTTCGACTTCAGATATAGAAGTCTATAGTTTTTATAAGCATGATCGTTTAACATTTGTTTGTTATTTTAGAGTAAAAACATCAACAATTGATGAAGTAATGTCTGACGTGCGTGTGAGTCACTAACACCATGGCAACAAGATGAGATGAAATCGGGCTGGAATTTCAAATCAATTCCATCCGTTGAATTTGTCGGTCATAACCGATTTGTTAAACGTATTTATTCATTTTTAGGAACATTTATGATGGACATGTAAGGGTTTTGAATGTACCTTCTTGTGATGGGAAAGTTAAATTCCATCTTCGAATGGGAGGAAATGAAGTGAGTTAAAAATGGGATAATACATTATACGTTTTTATTTTTTGGGGGTCAATTATTGTTGGAATACAACACAGTCATTGGCGAAATAACAATTTTGTATTGTTTAAATCATATTTTTGAATGTATGAATCGATTGAACGTCCTCAAAAGAGGAACCAAAATATGTAATCTCAATCATTGGAATCTACAATTCCAATTATTCTTCTAAATTTATAGCTAGATTTTGGCCCAAAACCAAAAACGGATAAAAATGTATAACGTTTAGGCTATGCCATTAAAAACTTGGTAGAGTTGAACGACTTACGAAAACCTGCTAAGTCAGTGGCTGCATATAAGTAATTTTTGAAGAAACTCGCCATTAGTATGATTATGGTAAAGTAGAGGACGAGGCAGTGTGCAATAAAATGAACACATTTAGTATAATGAAAATATGTCTAGGGATCTCTTTCTCATGTATTAATAATCAGTAGATAGCCATTGACATAAATATAGTTAGTTTTTGTTAAACCCTTCTTGTAAGCCTAGATTCTTCCTATTTCAACTTCACATATAGAAGTTTATAGTTTTTATAAGCATGATCGTTTAACATTTGTTTGTTATTTTAGAGTAAAAACATCAACAATTGATGAAGTAATGTCCGACGTGCATGAGTCACTAACACCATGGCAACAAGATGAGATGAAATCGGGCTGGAATTTCAAATCAATTCCATCGGTCGAATTTATCGGTCAAAACGGATTTGTTAAACGTATTTATTCATTTTTAGGAACATTTATGATGGACATGTAAGGGTTTTGAATGTACCTTCTTGTGACGGGAAAGTTTAATTCCATCTTTGAATGGGAGGAAATGATGTGAGTTAAAAATGGGATAATATGTTATATGTTTTTATTTTTTGGGGGTCAATTATTGTTGGAATACAACACAATCATTGGCAAAATAACAATTTTGTATTGCTTGAATCATGTTTTTGATTATATGAATCGATTGAACGCCCTCAAAAGAGGAATTGAAATATGTAATCTCAACCATTGGAATCTACAATTCCAATTGTTCTTCTAAATTTATAGCTAGACTTTGGCCAAAAACCAAAAATGGATAAAAATGTATAACGTTTAGGCTATGCCATTAAAAACTTGGTAGTGTAGAACGACTTACAACAACTTGCTAAGTCAATGGTTGCATATAAGTATTTTTTGAAGAAACTCGCCATCAATAAAAAAGATTATGGTAAAGAAGAGGATGAGGCAGTGTGCAATAAAATGAACTCATTAGTACAATGAAAATATGTTTAGGGATCTCGTTCTAATGTATTAGTAATCAATAGATAACCACTGACATAAATATAGTCAGTTTTTTTAAACCCTTCTCGTAAGCCCATAATACCATGGTAGTAGCACCAACATGTCCTTTACTTAGAGGAATTGACACCATTAGACATTTTAGGAGATGGTGCTAGACCATGGAGACTTCAGGTTTCATTGTCCATGATTTTTATGGTTTGCTATCAATGAATTTATTGGTGAATGTTCTATTTATGTTAGATTTTTATAAACAGATTTTGAGGTCAGATTTATTCTTCTAGTAATTCAAGTGGGACGCAAAAACTGCAACGTCCATTATTTTGACATCAAAACCACTGAGAGTCCAACTTCATAGCTCAATGATTTCTTTGACATGACGATTCTTAGTGTGCAATTTGCTTCTGTCGAGAATTGCACGACTTGTTTTCATGTGAACTTTAAACTTTATTGTAAAAGACTCACTATTATATTTACAGGTGAATCCTTATCAACTTGTAGTCTCCAGTTACACATGCCAACCTCTCACATACGAAGAAAAGGATGAAAGAAAGATCCAAAATAGACTGGTCACGATTAATATTCTACTTTGTTCCTCATAAAAATTTATAAGATCCAAGTTATGAATACTATTTGACTGAGTGTGAAGTACAAAAAGAGGTAAATTTGTGGAATCTTGGAATAAGTATTATATGTATATTTGAAGCATCTTCGGCACTGGCTATTCAACCATTCCTCTTAGAAAATTCTTAAGCCACACTCCCATGTGAAAATCCGCCTTTTAATATATAAGTCTCATAGCTTTGTCAACAATGTCGGAAAGTAGACCAACACCATTGGATTTATAGAGCCGAGTGGAAAATATGTGCCCCCTCAATGGGTTCAATACAAAGGGAAAGGGGAAGGGAAAAGTTTGAATGTCTAATGTGGTTTGGTGAATCATTGGATATGTTTGATACAACCTCCAACCAGATCCCTCTATTTATGCTATTAGATGCCTTTGATTTTCCCAACTCCTCTGGTTCCAAAGTCTCGTTCTTGTTTGTCAAAATACAAAGCAAAGTCTTGTTCCTCTATGTCAAAATACAAAGCAAAGGAATGATGACTCTCTTTGCTACATATTTTTTAATGGGGTCCTATCTAAATCATCGAGGTGAGGACCATGTAAAGATTGGGAAACCTATGGAAACAATGTTTGAGCAAAGGCCACCGAACCTCCATCTTATCCTCTTAGCGATTATAAATCTCAATACACATTATTTATTACAAATTGAAAAAGGTTTCAAGAGAAGAGTTATCGACACTCACCAAGCTGCACTGAGAAAACCCAGACTCAACTTGTGAGGCCCGTTGGGAGAGATGAAGACAACTAGCATATGCAAGCAACTTGGGTTTCAACATTTTGGTCTAAGATTTTTATGTCTTATGATATCTATTCAATTATGCATAAAAGTATCTGTAATATGGAAACAACTAAATCTATAAAACTATCGGTACCTAGAGTTAATTTTAATTCTACATGTTCTATAATCAAATAATTCATATATCTACATTCCCTTTTGACAGAAGCATAATATCCCTAATCATCAAGTAACTACTTAATTACATAATTAATTCTATTTGCACAATAGGAAAGATGTGTCAATGCTTTTAAAAAAGTAATTGATTTTCACAATAACTAAAATAGGCGTGGCATTCTCTAAAAAATTATAAGCAAAACTGTAATACAAGGAGGGAAAGAATACAAACAAATGTAACTATAATACAAGGAGAGAAAGAATGCCACTGGAAGTGAATGAAAACACATACTGAACCAAACAAGCAATTTGGATACTAGATAGAAACAATCAAGCATTTTGGATAAACAACTAGAAACACACCTAGAAGTACTGTGCAATATTTAGCTCAAGTAATTTGTAATACACAATGCAATCTTCTCAAGTACTCTGCAATACATGATGCCATGTAGTTTCAAACTTTATTTATTTATAAAGGACCTTTTTGTGGCAGCATGCTAGTGAAAACGACACCTGACAAAAAATAGGTGAAGCCCGCAGAAGAATTAATAATTAATTTAAACGTCAAACAAATCTTCATTGGAATTCGAGCTAGCCTAGACACCTGAGAGAGAATGAAGTAGACATATTGAATGGGAGAAGGAACCTATTTATGTTGATGTGTGAATTTCAATGAAACATAATTAAAAATTATTTATGTTGAAGTTGTATAAAATTAATTTCACTTAATGATTAATTTAAACTTTTTTAGACAAATATAAAATTGATTTCACTTATGACTAATTTAAAGTCTTTGGTTTTCACGTTTTCTACTGAGCGAATGGTCCCGGGCCCCTGCTACTATGTCTTATCTAGCTCTTCTCCATCCCTAAATATACGAAGTCCCTTGTGAAATCCCTCATTAAGTGACCTAACATCCCACATTTGATGCTTCTCCTTTTTATGATGGCTTGACAACAAAGCTCTGATGGAAGCACTTGAAACCAACTTCTAACTGAAACTAAAGGCTGGTGCTTTATCTCAACATTGTTATGGTATTTATATGATGTCATTTAAGGTTAATGGGAAACAAAGCGATGATAATGATGTACTCACATGTGACCGAGGGGAAACCAATGATCTCGAATTTAGAAATTTGTTGTAAGTTTTAATTAGTTCGCCTAATGAGCAGGTCTCTGTAAATCTTGAGTGTCTGCTTTCAACTTCTGTGTAAAGTCACATGAAATCACTTTCAAATGACAGACTCTCTTATTATGCTATTCGGTTTTTACTTGGTTATGTAGATTGACCATCCTTGTTTAGTCGCAGTCACTATTTTGTTAATATAAAACCTATAACCATTTCTTTGAAAGAAAAAATAAACATACAATGGTTTACCAACCTATTGTTTTATCTCATGCTCGAAAGAATATTTGCTATTACAATTTACATTCAAGAAACCATTGTTGAGTTTTTCTTATTTGAGGCACTTTGGCCTGATTGACCAGGCAATGGTTGTAATTTTCCCAACCCTGCTAGTCTAAGCACCAAAGACTCATACATGAGCTCCTTCATCGGGTTGGGAAACTATATATAGGAATACAGGCTTGACCCACTCATGTCTCCATTTGGTCCCTATATATTTTTGCTTAACATAAGCTTTCATAAATAATGACAAACCCTCTAACACTCGGAAGAGCAGTATATATTATCGCTATTTTGTTCTATCAAAATAATAACCGTGTGTATTAAAAAGGCACTAAGTTGGGAATTGAACTTGGTCTGAAACGTGGCAGGGTACAATTTAATCGCTAGTTCGCTCGATCAAAATAAGAATTGTGTATATTAAAAAGGCACTAAGCCGAGAATCGAACCTAGGATTGTAACGTGGTAAGGTACAATTTAATCGCTAAATTGTTGGCGACCACCAATAAACACATTACAGTGAAGAAATCGGAAGAATCAAGGCAAAAATGTCCAGCAACGCACTGTTAAGGAACTTTGAAAATCGGTTGAATTTCAGGGCATTAGGTCTTTTGCCTGTGGCGCTTCATGAAGGCTTTTGTCGCCGATTCTCGTCTACACCCGCGAAAGGAAATTTACAGAAGCAAGCGGAGAGTGGCAGTAAGCCGAAGCTGGAAAGAATAGCGGATGAGCTTCTCAGTTTAACTAAACTGGAGAGACACGATTTTTCTATTTTGTTTAAACTGAAATTAGGGGTGAA
>ML776601.1:1249519-1266441 GCA_009831015.1 Picea engelmannii
ATTACCGACATGATTAATCCTCAATGGGGATTAATCCAATAACAATAATAATAATAATGACATGATTAATCCGCAATGGGGATTTAATCCAATAACAAAATAATAATAAGAATGCTCTTCGCAGTTACATTATTTCAACACTTCTAGCATTGGAATAATTTTGGCAAGCCAAAGATTCCTCCTCCACATGCAAAATAATTAATTTTATTCAAAGATGCTCTATTTCCAAGCAAAGTGGTTAATTTAACCACTAAATGACCATTTCCAAGCAAAGTGGCTAATTTAACCACTAAATGACCAAATCATCCTCTTTTGGGACAAATTGTAACTCCTCATTTATGAATTTGACAAGTCAAACTAGCCGTTGAAGAAGGATTAGTCAATGTGGACAAATCAATTGGTCAAGTATTCTAAAAATGGATTTTATCCCATTTTGACCATGGAGTGATGTAATAAAAAATATTATCAATGGTTTAGCTTCCAAGTTCCAACCAATTGTGGATGAACAAACCAAGAAAAATAAAAATAATTTTTTACAAGGGAGGTAGAAACTAGCCGTTACAAATAAAACTATATAAGGCTAGCCCCTCCTCTCATTTTTTGTTGTTGAAACTTTGTGAGATCATAATGCCATTTTTCAGAACTCAATTCTCTTGTGTCACTGTGGATTATATATTGTAATGTTTGCTTTTCTTTGTCTTGGAAATATTTAATTGTGTTTGAAAGGGGTTCCTTGGGATAATTGGGAGAGATAACCAATCAATCCATTGAGGGGCTACATAGTCACGTGGAAGAGAGAAGATAGGTCTTCGTCTCCTTACTCTCTTTGTGGGATCCAAGGGTAATATACCTAAGTTGTTGGACCAACTCTTTTGGGAGTAGCTTTAACCAAGTAGTCTATTATCTTTTCGACCCTAGTTGATTGGTTGCCTTGGAGACCATCCTGTATAGGAGCTCTCCTAGCAAAATCCAAGGAGGAACCCATTTATTGATAAATTTCTAACATTGAGGGTCATAGTTTTTCCACTCCAAACCCAATTATCTAGAAATCTATTCAGCCAATCTTATGCTCACGGGGTCATAATTGCACAAACGTAGAGACATCTTAAGGTAAGAGGTAAAGGTATATATATATATATATATATATATATATATATATATCTCAATTTCTTCAACCATTTTATCTAAATATTTTCAATCATCTTTTATTATAAAAATACAAAAAAAATCATACCCTAGCTTGGTTATTAATTTTTATCTCTTGTAAGCTAGTAGATCTTGGGATTTTGCCACTTGGGATTTTTCCCCACTCCAAGTTACATATTCCCTTGTGTTTTGTGATTCATTAAACATCTATTACAAGGGTTTATTTGAGAATAAGTGTGCAAATCTGCATTAAAACAACAAGCAAAATCTTTAGATCTACACTTGGTGGCAGTGTTTTAAAAACCGGTGAATCGGAACCGGAACCGAAACTGGCTGGTTTGACCGGTTTGATGGTCCACTGGTTCAAACCGGCCAATAAACCGAATTGGTCAGCCAGTTTATGACCAAACCGGCTGGTTTGTCCCTAAAACCTAAAACCTAAGTAACAGAGAAGGACTTAGCTCATGTTTTCTCATGCAAGTTGGAGTTGTAAGGTGTTTTGGTGTGCAACTGAGGGTTATTTTGCCTTACTAATGCTATTTAAAGAGGTCCCCACCCCCTCCATTTCACCCACCCTAGTAATTAATGGTAAAAGTGACATTCTCCTTTATCTTTCATTTTCATCATTTTACTTAAATTTTTAACATTACCATTAATTGTTTCAGGATGTTTGAGAGTGGTTCCAACCTCATTGAACTTCATATGGAGAAAGTAGAATTTTAGGTCCCATTCAAAATTCAACAGACTTAACAGTTTTCAGGTTTTAAGATTGGCAAGATTGCAATGTTTCCACTGGATTCTATCATGTATGAGGGTATGGAACTGACATTTAATCAAGAGAACCAAGTCCATTATGTTCCTCGATGTTGGTGGCATTGATTGTTAAACTCTTTTGTCACGACCCCAGTAAAAATGTACCCTTCACTCAAGTATAAACTCTTCTCTTTGTCGCCGTGTCAGGTGACTTAGTATTGTATGTGCACACCAACCTCCGTCTTATATACAGGCAGAGAGAAGAGTGGTTGAAGGGAAAGACAAAGATGCGGGATGTGTTTTTTGATGATATGGGTTTGAACAACAGTGTTGAGTTGGCATTGGCCAACTTGGATCTTAATGAACTAGTGCTAGAGCCGGTCACTTTTGATGATGGTGATCCTCTTGAGGGGTCATCCTCCAGAGTCCACATCAACAAATGCACGAATTGCATTGGATATAGGGGAGGAGGAGGAGGAATGAGGAGAGAGCAGTGGTAGTGATGCCAATCTTGATGATTATGACATGGAGGACTACTGACAGTCACGACTCATGAGCTATGAGATTCTTCCATCTACGGTTCTAGTATCTACCCTATGGCTATTTTGTATTTGTCATTGGCATTCCTACCTATAGTATCAGTGACTCTAACTTAGTATGTTATTTGATGTTGTAGAGGCCATTTAGAGCCTCCTTGATTATGTATTTATGTTCCGATCTAGATATGTATTGCACTTGGTGTCGTTTTGATATATTCATGAGCATACTTTGGATATGTTGTCTCTAATTGTCTCTAATGCTTTGGAAACATGATTTAAAATCTTAAAACTATATTTTTTTCATAAAAATTTAAATATTTTATGTATTTTTTAAAAAACCAATTCATTACCAGTTCCGGTTCAGGTTGGACCTTTGACTGGTTCCGATTTTTAAAACTATGCTTGGTGGACATATTGAAGAGGTGCATTTTGTAAGTTTTATCATCCTAAACCCTTCCATTTCAATTCCAGATCTGATTTACATATTATATCTAGTTTTATGGTCATTATAGAGCATAACTACAACCCTACCATAGATTTTATTGGTTGTAGTAAATTTTGGGTTTTGACCCTAAGGGGATTTGAACCCAAATTCTGCAAAACTAATTTCCAGTTTGCTGGAAATTAATTTTACAGCAGATAAGAAGACTCTTGGGCATAGTAAACATTTATACTTTGTTGTCCTATCCTTCCTGCCCACAGATCTAGTGATCTAGTACATTTCTACACTTGTGGGAGGCCTTAAAAGACCATTTTCCTTGCTGTTTTTTGTGTTTTATTTTGGTTTGCAGGTCTGAAATAACATGACAGCAAGGAGATCACTCATTTCTAGCCACTTTGGTCAAGATACTCACATAGTTAATCATCCAGAAAAGTGGTAATAACATTTCCCCTCTCTCTTGTACTTTATTTAATCATTATTCTTGAAGAGTAAAGGGTAAGTTAGCTTGCTGTTTAGTCTTCTTATTTTCTGTATATTTTATTTTTAGCAAGCATTAAAATATTTAACTCTTACCTTCACCTAGTATACAATCCTTTAGACACTGGTCTTAACATTCCTGTGGTGAAGTGTTAGTTTGAGGGAAGCTTCCCAAAGCCTCTTAGTGTAGGAGTTTGGTTTGAACATGGAAAATGATAGGTGTTGTGGTGACATTGAGAACCTGTCCCCTATGTTGCTCCCATAGCTGTCTAAGACTTTGTAGGAATTCTAGTTTGGGTGGTAACATGACTTTTCGCTTCAGGGCCAACCATAAAAGGGTTGAGACTTTTGGCCATAACCCAGGTTGCCAGATGTGTTGACAGTCCTTTTTCCGCTCTGCTTTTGTCAGTCGCACCGCCATGAATGTAATGTCCCCACTTTGGGACATCATTATATTACAGAGTGTTATGATGACCAGAGTAGCTAGATGGAGGTTATAGCAAGTACAAGGGCTATTGAGGGTTTTTTTGGGGTCCAGTTTGCATCGCTCATCTTTTTTCATCATCATGATCCATTCCGCACAGCTTGGATTTGGTTCCGTTGGATTCTGACGATTTCTGTAATTTTGGACTATATGTTAATTAAATTCACTAAGGAGGTCATATTGGGCATAATACTTGGAGGAACCTCTTAGTGTAATAGCTCATTCGAATCGGGAGGAATATCACTACATCATAGGGTGGTGAGAAGTGACTTTTAGTGGCCAAGGAAGCCACAAGGAGGGATAAACTACTTTTTAGAGGAAAAATGGTTCATTAATTAATTAAAGTGATTTAATTAATTAATTAATAATTAAATAAAGTAAACGTCACTTGGAGAGACAAGGTGAGCAGGGAGGATAAAAGAGAGACAGGGGCCTCTATTCTTTCATTATGTTGTTTATCATTTGATATCTGACTTCTTGCGAGTGAGCCCATGCACTTGAGGGTTTTGAGGATTTTGACTTAACAAACCCTAGAGATCAACTCGGTGGTGAAAGATCCCACCTATCTTGATCCAAGGTTGGTCACGGAGGTGAAAGATTCCTCCCTCACCATTCGACATCAGATCTACTTAGTTACAGGTGGTTTCTACATCAGTCACAGGTTCAGAGATAGCTAGGGCGCATCACTTGGGGCTTTCTAGTAGGGGGGTGCACCACCTTGAGGAGAATAGCTCGATCTAGGCAGAAGAGAAGGATTATGAGGAAAATAACTTATGGGTATTCTTTGTAGGGCCTAGGGCGCCTTTCCTAGCCCTTTTCGGAGGAGGTTTCTCTATCAGATTATTTCTTGGAGTTTGGCACAAGTTGGAGAGCAGGAGGGCGCACTACAGATTGAGGATTTAGTCATTTGGTGGGTCAGATCTCCATCATTCAGCCCGAGACTTTACCATGGGGTTTCTAGTGGCCTGATCTATAGTTTGGCATCTTTTTTAGAGGGTTTGGAGGCCATCTTCATAGAGGCCGAATTCTTGGTCTTCTACAGCCAGGAGGGCGCATTGCAGATAGAGGATTCAGTCATCTGGGGGGTAAGATCTCCATCATTTAGCTTGAGACTCTACCAGGGGGTTTCTAGTGGCCCGATCTTCATAGAGGCCGAATTCTTGTTCTTCTACAGCCTGGAGGGGCGCATTATGCAGATAGATGACATCACATGACAACTAGGGATTGAGTTGGATCATTTGGGTTCTTTGATCTAGAACTTGGAGAGGCTTTTGGAAGCCTGGATCTTCATCTCCCTTGTATCTCAGAGGCTTTATTGGTCATATACGTTATTCTCATATATGTATTCTAGATCTGCACCATTTTGTATGAGGTCAGAGATCTATTATTAATAAATCAGATCTGAGGTATTTATGGTTATTACTTATGTTGTTGATCTTGTACCTTGTTGAGTATACTCCATTGTTGCATTGCTATCATTTACTTGCTGCAAACACACAAAGAACAACCTTTATAACCCTTAGTGCAACTCATGAGACTTAAGTTTGC
The DNA here is from genome assembly GCA_009831015.1 of Picea engelmannii. Lineage (NCBI taxonomy): Eukaryota > Viridiplantae > Streptophyta > Pinopsida > Pinales > Pinaceae > Picea > Picea engelmannii. The sequence continues at coordinate 1,254,909 of ML776601.1, forward strand.
AAAGTGTTTGACGAAATGCCACAACCAGAAAACAGATAAAAATCAATGAAAACAAAATGTTCTTGGCATCTTGGCTTGGGAACATTACACTGATATTAGAGTGTTGATCCTCCCAGCCAGTGGGGATTAGCGCATGCATCCAGAGCTTAGACTACTGCCAGTTTGAGGGGTCTTCCATAGGGCGAAATGGATAGACATGAATGGGAGTTAGCCCTACGTGAGTTGATAGCCGACATACAACATACTGGAGCACTATGTAAACGAATGGGAGAGAGAGCATCACTGCCGGCTAGCAGATGGAAGGAAGAACAGAGCATTCCTACACCCATTAGGAGCAGACAACTTTGCTACAACTGCAAAGTGCCTTGGGAACTAGATCATAGATGTAGGGGTAAAGGTAAGAGGCACATTATTGAGGTACACTACGACAGTGAGGATGAGGAGGTGTATGAGGAAGCAATGGTAGATACTTATTTGGAGCAGTCTGATGACGGTAGTGACTCTTGCACACTTGTGGAGGCTAGTGACTCTTGCGCACTTGGGGAGGATAGTGACCCTTGCGCATTGGAGGGACAATTGGATGGACAAGATGATAACACCTGTCCTTTAACAGTCATATCACATAGTGTTGATGAGCTTACACTTCAGCAGAGTGGTGACACTAGTGAAGATTCACACATGTTAGCACCTAGACATGATGAGCTTCCTATGGTGACTGTGACACAGTTGGCACCTTCTCAGACACCTATGATAGCCATGACACAGGAGGTCATCAGTGGCATTGCTGATATAGTGGTGGAGCCCTGCGTGAGGATTGCACACCAGGGACAGGTGGACCTTCATGAGAGACATGGCTTGGAGACAATTGATCTTACACATGCCTATGTGGAGAGTGGGTCACCTCTTTTGGAGACTCCATTGTTTGATCAGGTTGTGGAGATTGACAGTTTGATGGGACATTTACTTCCAGGACCGGTCGACAGTGATGATGATGCACTCCTTATTGGTCGGGATGACCATAGCATGTGTCTGGACACATCTGTATGGGATCCAGGCGTAGATGATAGTAGCAGGGTGAGTGCACATGAGGATACAACTGCTCATACAGGATACAGTGTGATTCGAAGGGAGCTAGCAGTTGGTGATGGCGTGCAGTGGCATACAGGAGGACCCAGTAGCACAGTGGACAGGGGGCAGTTAAGTGCCTTACCTTTTGGAGAGAGTGTTGTTGGGAATTCCAGGGTTGACACTAGCAGTGAGGGGCATGAGGTAGCACCTCAGCATGACTGTTATCAGGAGTCCCGATACTTGGCAGGACAGTTGAGAGTCAGTGAGGACATGATCATGGCAACCACTAGACGCATTGATGACACATGCATTGGTGGCAGATTATTGTTGGAGGGTATCGATGGCACATGATAGTTCGGATGGGGGATTTTCCATGGATGACTTTCATACTCTTGGGGAGAGGATGACTATGACGAGGGCCGACTACCAACAGTTGTTGATGGACAAAGACTATCTATTGGAGGTTGGCGAGATGTATCACAGGGCCCTGAGGGAGCAAGAGTTGGAGGTGGGCAGACTTACTCATGAGTTGGAGAGCACACAAGGATTCTTGAAAGGCACACAGGTAGCTCTTCAAGAATCAGAGGCCCGATTAGAGGATCTCCTTGAGGAGATCAGACAGAGATCCACTACAACTATCTTAGCAAAGAGTCAGATATATCCTTCAGCCACACTTCTAGAGGATGTAGGTGGTTTAGCAGAGGAGCACCAGTTGATGGAGGAGTATGAGTACCACCCAGGATCACTGATGAGTAGGGAGAGATATGATCCAGAGACATAGGAGGATATCCATGTGTCACAGGAGCTACCCTCCACGAGGATCTTTGAGACAGTCGGGCACTCACACACGCATGGGGACTCCAGAGCCAGGGGCAGTTATGAGGACACTTTCATTTGTGTTCCAGGATGGGTTGACCTTCATGTCGAGGTTGACCCAATAGTACACCCAGGATCCATGTTGCTACAGGAGTATACAGGAGATTACATGAGTACACATGAGCATACAGTGGTGAGTGATAGTTCACAGAGACATGCCGAGATGTACAGTGGGATTCAAGTGGACGCATTGGATTGCAGGGAGGAGACAGACTTAGTAGAGCATGGAGATTCCTCTCCCTTGCAGCAGTGGATAGATCTAGGAGATCACCTTCACAGTATCAACAGTTGCATGAGCGATGATGGATGGAGAGTGGTTGACTAGCAGTTTGAGCAGTTACCCCCGGTTGTACCTGTTGATTGGGGTTCAGTGATGACTACAGGCGAGTATTTACCATGGGTACTGATGGACAAGCTTTTGGTTGAATCCTTGGGATTGACCAAAGCATATGATACTTTCCAGTCCTACAGTCGGTTACAGATGTTTCTGTTAGCATTTCCCGACACTTTCATCATCGACAACAACATCAGGGGAGATAGACAGTGGCAGAGGACATGGAGAGTTGGTAGGCAGAGACCCCTTAACAAGAGAGTCTATATGGCACACAACAACATAGGGGTGGATCATCAGAGGCAGATAGTTGAGACCTTGTGCATGATGATGATCATCTTAGGCCCTAGGATCGCAGACATCTCAGAGAGCGACGCAGATCCAACTTCTCATGGGGATGAGCATGGAGGGCTTTCGACAGTTAGCACTATGACACATGAGCAATTAGTGGGGATTCGAAGTGACGAACTTCCAAGTTTGCCATGGGATCCAGGCTTCCAAGAGTCCATTTGGTTAGTAGGTTGTTTCCCCTTAGGATGGCCCAGGTTGCGCCAGAGAGCCACATACTCCACTTTGGGTTGGTTTTGAGAGGGCTTACAGCCTACATGGGCTTGTCCTATGGAATGAGACAGTTTCTCCTTTTTGATACTCATGATCGAGTATGGAGATGGTTGGGCAGATGTTACTTCCACAAAAATACTTTTACCGATGCAACTTCTGGACAATAGGACCAGTTTCCACAGGTATTCCAGTTTGAGGATCCAGGAGTGGGGGATCCAATATGTATTCAGTGAGCAAACAATTTTGATCAGAGTAGTATAGCGCCAGTGTGGTGATCTTTGGCAGAGACTAGCATGGGACCCGAGAATTGCAGGGCTGAGCATTTCATTGACTGATGGAGGCGAGAGGACCCTTGCCAGGGAAAGTTATTTTGACTTTCCATTGAGCTTCAATATTGAGGAGAGCACGTCACTTGAGGGTGATTCATTGAGGTCTTGCAGTACCTCACTAGGGCAACATGTGCAGTTGGTGGAGACCGTGTTGGTCTTGGTGTGGACTTGGAGGATGGGCTCATTCCGGGTCGAGGCCATGTGTCATTTGCAGGATACTCATGGCGTTGATATGTTTTAGGATTATGCTTCACAGGGTATTGCAGTTCACGTCCTGATATGGGACCCAGGGGATGGAATGCATGATAGTTCAGCTTTGGATGGAGCCTACTGTGTGTCCCACAGGTGGACATGGGACCTCGGTATTATATATGGATTTATTCAGTTATTGCTTGAGGACAAGCAATACGGCTTGCATCGCTCATCTTATTTCATCATCATGATCCATGCCGCACAACTTGGCTTTGGTTCCGTTGCATTCCGATGATTTCTGTAATTTTGAGTTATTTTGGACTATATGTTAATTAAATTCACTAAGGAGGTCATATTGGGTATAATACTTGGAGGAACTTCTTAGTGTAATAGCTCATTAGAATCGGGAGGAATAGCGCTACATGATAGGGTGATGAGAAGTGACTTTCAGTGGCTAGGGAAGCCACAAGGAGGGATAAACTACTTTTTAGAGGAAAAATGGTTCATTAATTAATTAATTAATAATTAAATAAAGTAAAAGTCACTTGGAGAGACAAGGTGAGCAGGGAGGATAAAAGAGAGATAGGGGCCTCTATTATCTCATTATGTTGTTTATCATTTGATATTTGGCTTCTTGCTAGTGAGCCCATGCACTTGGGGGTTTTGAGGGTTTTGACTTAACAAACCCTAGAGATCAACTGGTGGTGAAAGATCCCACCTATCTTGATCCAAGCTTGGTCACGGAGGTGAAAGGTTCCTCCCTCACCATTCTACATCAGATCTACTCAGTTACAGGTGGTTTCTACATCAGTCACAGGTTCAGAGAGAGCTAGGGCGCATCACTTGGGGCTTTCCAGCAGGGCGATGCACCACCTTGAGGAAAATAGCTTGATCTAGGCAGAGGAGAAGGATTCTGAGGAAAAGAACTTATGGGTATTCTTTGTAGGGCCCAGGGCGCCTTTCCTGGCCCTTTCCGAAGGAGGTTTCTCTATCAGATTATTTCTTGGAGTTTGGCACAAGTTGGAGAGTAGGAGGGCGCACTGCAGATTGAGGATTCAGTCATTTGGTGGGTTAGATCTCCATCATTCAGCCCGAGACTTTACTAGGGGGTTTCTAGTTGCCCGATCTACAGTTTGACATCTTTCTTAGAGGGTTGGAGGCCATCTTCATAGAGGTCGAATTCTTGGTCTTCTACAACTAGGAGGGCGCACCGCAGATAGAGGATTCAATCATCTGGGGGTCAGATCTCCATCATTCAGCCTGAGACTCTACCAGGGGGTTTCCAGTGGCCCGATCTATAGTTTGGCATCTCTCCTAGACAGTTTGGAGGCCATCTTCATAGAGGCCGAATTCTTGGTCTTCTACAGCCAGGAGGGGCGCATTATGCAGAGAGATGACATCACATGACAGCTAGGGATTGAGTTGGATCATCTGGGTTCTTTGATCTACAACTTGGAGGGGCTTTTGGAAGCCTAGATCTTCATCTACCTTGTATCTCAGAGGCTTTATCAGTCATATACTTTATTCTCATATATGTATTCCAGATCTGCACCATTTTGTATGAGGTCAGAGTTCTATTATTAATAAATCAGATCTGAGGTATTTATGGTTATTACTTATGTTGTTGATCTTGTACCTTGTTGAGTATACTCCATTGTTGCATTGCTATCATTTACTTGCTACAAACACACAAAGAACAACCTTTATAATCCTTAGCACAACTCATGAGACTTAAGTTTGCAAAGTGTTTGACGAAATGCCACAACCAGAAAACATATAAAAATCAATGAAAACGAAATGTTCTTGGCATCTTGGCTTGGGAACATTACAAGGAAGTACTGACATCTTTGACTTTAAACGTTGCCTCGCCTTTGTTTCCCCATCTTAAAATATTCGGGCCTTTTCTAGCTTTGATTTGCCTAAGGTGTAGCTCCTCTTCTAGAACCCGTTTTTGCTCATCGCTCAAGTAGATAGGCCATTTTGTCAACTTTTTCCAGACTCGTTCGTACCCCTCCTCTGGTGTTCCCCTCTTCTTCTAGTACTGGTGAACATGCGTCCATCCTAACTCATTCATGGTTGTCCTTATCTGGGCTACTCCATCTTGTCCAGCCATATTGGGTAGTTGCTCCCAAGCATCCTTCCAGAAAAGGGCCGACTTGCCATTGTGGACCTCCTAGAAACTTTCTTTTTGGATTAACTCTCTGTTTAGCCAAGCATTGTTCCATATGAGGGATCCCGTTCCGATACCTTCCATCCTGATTAGATCCTGTTGCGTCACATCTAGGGCATACTTTGCCTTCCATATTTTAACCTAGAGAGCATTTGGGTGTTTTACCCATCTCCACCAAAGTTTTGCTACTAAGGCTTGCCCTGCATACAGAGGGTCTCTAATTCCCACTCCGCCATGAGATTTTGGCCTGCACAACTTGTCCCAGGCTACCAGGGCCCACTTTTTTTCTTTGGTAGCCCCACCCCACAGGAAGGTCCTTTGTAAGTTTCTAATCTTTTTCAAGATCCCCCTGGGAGTAGCCAGAACCGAAAATAGATATAAGGGCATAGAACACAGGTTTGATTGGATTAAAAGGATTCTCCCTGGGAGGGTGAGAATTTAGAAAGCGATGGGTCCAATTGGATAGCTTGGCCTCTAACTTCTCCAACAACTTTTGCCAGGATGTGTTCCAAATGGCTTTGTCTATCAACGGGGCTCCCAAATACTTAGAAGGAAGGAATGCCTTTTGGAAGCAAGGATCAGGGCTATGTTTCTTTGAATCGCTATTGGAGTATTAAAGAAAAAAAATTAAGATTTAGCTAGATTTATAATTGTACATGAGACTTCTTTATACGTGTCTAGCAGGTTTTTTATAGCTTTGGCTTCTTTTGCTGTGGGAATTCCGATAAGGAGGTTGTCATCCACAAATATTAAATGAGTAATTGGCTCCGCATCTGGCTGCAGTTTGATCCCTTGTATTTTCTTTGCAGCTAGAGCCTTTTGGATAAGCCTCCCCAACCCTTCGACTAAGATTATGTAAAGATAGGGGTACAAGGGATTTCCTTGTTTGAGCCCTCATGAGGGGTTAAAGGTTTTCAAAGGTGAGCCATTCACTAAAATTGAAAAGAAGGTAGACAAAATGAGATCACTAACCCATTGTATCCAGTGCTCTGCAAATTCGAAGGCCTCCAATATTTTCTGGAGGAATCTCCAACTTATTCGGTCATAGGCCTTTGGCATGTCCAATTTGATTAGCATGCCCGCCTTCTTGGATGTTTGCAATGAATGAACAGCTTCATGAGCTACTATTATACCATCTAGGATCTGGCGCCCTTCCACAAAACTCCACCTGCTCCATAGAAACAATGCTTTTAAGCAAATGTTTGAGTCTATTAGCATTGAGTTTAGATACTATCTTATATAATACATTGCACAAGGCTATTGGTCTAAATTTTTTTGCTGTATTTGCCTCTTTTTCCTTGGGAATTAATGATATGAATGTAGCATTGAAGGCTTGAAGAATGGACTTAGAGGATCTGGATTCTTCCACAACCTCCCAGTTGTCTTTCCCTATGATCTTCCAACATTTTTGAAAAAAGTCTGTAGTGAACCTGTCTGGTCCAGGAGCCTTCCCCGAGGCCATCTTCCTCACTGTCTTTTCCACTTCTTCCAAGTTTGTTGGACTCATAAGAAATTGGTTATACTCCTGTGTGACTATTTTTGGGATACAGTCTGTAATTTTTTGAATGGAAGCTTCTTTGTCTCCAACAGGTTCGGTTAGTAGATGTTGAAAGTGATTTACCAATTCCGTCTCTATGTCCTCATTTGTATCAACTTTTTCTCCCGAGGCTATGGTTAAGTATGTTATCCTATTTTGATTCCTTCGTTGCAACAAAGAGTTATGAAAGAACTTCTTGTTCCTATCCCCCTCTTTCAACCATCTTACTCTTGATTTTTGTTGTCATAGGATTTCTTCTTGTTTATCCCTTTTATCCAACTCTAAACGAAGTTGGTCCTCCCTATTCCTTGTTTCCTTTGTATGTTCTCCTACTATTGCCTCTGATTGGATTGCATCCATTTTTGATTCCAGGTGTCTCTTTTCTTCAAAAATATTTCCAAACACTTCCTTGTTCCATTTCTTAATCCATAACTTGATGTGTTTGAGCTTCAACTGAAGTTGGTACATCTTGGTGCCATTGAAATTTGGGTTTTCAGACCACCAAGTTTCAATGTTCTGCATAAAGTCCCGATGATCCATCCAAAATTTTTCAAAGTGGAAAGGCTTTGGCCAAGGGTTCACTTTCTCTTCCCAGGAGAGGAGGATCGACCAATGATCAGATCCATAGAAGGGGAGGACCTCTGCTGAAATTGCCTGTTGTTCTTGAAACATTGTCTCAGAGGTCAAGAATCTATCTAACCTAACTGAGACTTGTTTGTCTGCCCTTCTTCTATTGCTCCAAGTAAACAATCCACCCCTGGATTGGCTATCAATTAGTCTGAACTTTTCTATCCAATCTCGAAACCCCTTCCAATCTTCTGAACCCTCCTTTTTTCTCGAGAAGAGAGGTGATCATATTAAAGTCACCCCCAATAACCCAACGTTGGTCATGGAATAAGGCCCCTAAGTAATTAAGGGATTCCAAAAAACCTCGCTTGAGTTGGGGCGTTAACGATCCATAAGCATTAGAAATGAATCCCTGAACTTGAGATCCGATCTTGGCAAAATGCATTGTTAAGATTCTCAGAAGGTTGGAGAGCAACTTCCTTTTCCATTTCGCGGGATCCCACAAAATTGCCAGGCCACTTGAAGCTCCTTCTGAATCTACCTCTTCTACTTCACAATTTTTCCAGACCTTCTTTGCGATTTTTACCATTGCCTGCTCATCACACTTAGTTTCCTGAATTAGTACGACCTCTGCTTTTTCTTGCACAAATCTCTTTTTTAGCATTCTATGATTGGATGGGGCATTAAAACCTCTCACATTCCATGATATGAGCTTCATAATTTTACTTTTGTTGGTTTGGAAATATCTTTTCGGTAGCCTTATCATTTTCCCCGAGTCCACTAATTGAGCTCCTGTTTCCTCTATGATCTGTTGATAAGGTTTTCTCCCTTATGTCTTCTCTTCATTAGGGGTTTTATTGAGGATTTTTAGAGGGTTGGTCTTTAACCCCGTACTTCTTGATKSTATTGTTGAGTTCCCCTGGCCTATCTCCTTACCTTTGCTTTCCTGTGTTTCACTTTTTGATTTTTGAGTCGGCCTATTGTCATTTCATTGATTTCTTGTTCTCCATGGTCTTCCCTTAGAGCTTTCATATTTATTTCTACCTTTCCCACTTCCATTTCTTGATTTTCTTCTTCTTGGGTTTGCTCCCCTCGATCTAAATCTTGATCTTCTTGATCTTACATTTCATACTCTTTTTCTTTATTTTCCTCTGGCCTTACTTTTATATCTGGTCTCCTATGTTTCTTTGTTGTCTCCTCTGTTTGCATTTCCTTTTTCTTTGGCTGCTCTTAGGTTTGCTCCGCGATTTCTTAGTTGTTCTCCTCCAACGCTTTAAATTTGGTTTTAGTTTTTTCCTCTTCCCTTGTAGTTGGTTTCCCAGGATTTCGCCCCTCCTTACACTTCCCTTGGATCTTGGTAAATCCTTCTGCATCTGTTCCTTCTTAAGGTTTATTAGCATCTTGCTTTATATTAAGGGGGCAATCTCTGAACAGATGGCCATGGACGTGGCACTTTCTACACCTGAATGGGATATGTTCGTAGTCTAATGTCTGACTCCATTCATTATCCTGGTATGACACTGTCACTGCCTCCAGAAGAGCTCCTTCCACGTTCATATAGATGCAGATATGAGAATACAAAGTATATTTAGCAATCTTCGTGACCTCAGAGATCTTGATGAAGGTTCCTAGTGTATTTCCTATTCCTTCCAGAGTCTCTATTTCCCAAAATTCTTGCAGCAACGAATATAATCTGATTCAAATCGGGGCCGCCATGAAGTCCTCTTTCTCTGGAGCGAATCTTTCCGTCCAATAGCGAAGATGGAGGCCTGCTGAGTTGAACAAACATGGGCCTTCTTCAAAGACTTTGTCTCTATCTGTGGGGTTGGAAAAAATTGCTGTAAAGAAGCCTTTGGATCCCAACTTTAAATCTACTTGTCCTTTAACTTTCCGTCGGGAGCTCACCCATCCCATTAGAGCTTTTTCCGATGGCCAAATCCCCATATATTTTCCTATTAGAGCATGATCTTTCATATGTTGGATATAGTTACCAATATTAGAAGTGACCTCATACCTTGGGTTTTCCTTCGTTCGTGCATGGTAGCCGTTCACTTTTCGTTTGTCAGCTCCAGTATTTCTCGGCTCGGTTGTACCTTCAGTAGTGCCCTTGCCTACACCCCCCATTTCAATGTCCTCAACTTGTTTTCCTATCTTTCCCAGCACTACATCTTTGAAAGTTAGCGATTCCATTGGTCCTTTGTCCTCGGGATGTATAGAGGACCTTGCCTTTCCTGACCCGTTCGATTCCTGCGTCGCCATTCTCGTACCCTCTATCCTATCTTACTCTCCGCACACTTAGCCCTGAAACCCTACACTGACCAGCCTGATTCGCTAACCAGCTTCACCCGCCATCCAAAATTTTTCATTATTGAATTGAGCAAATCCATCTTATTGTCTTATTAAAGTAATTATTAAAGTGAATGGCTTCTTATAATTAATTAAGTTTAATTTAAGGAAATGCCTAAGTTTTGGCATTAGTGAATTAAATTAAATCCTAGCCATTGATCTCAAGTGTTGGTGAGATCTATGTTGAAATAATGTAACTGCGAAGAGCATTCTTATTATTATTGTTATTTTATTATTAGGATTAATCCCCATTGTGGATTAATCATGTCGGTAATTGTATTAGGATGCTGATTGGTCATCGGACAATTATAATGGGCATAATAAGAAGTCGGCCCCAACAGTTATTATTGAGACCCAAAATTAATTTAAAGGTGGGTTTACCCACCCAGAGTGAGAGGTCGGCCCTGCCAGTGAAACCCTTTCACACGTGCCAGTCTTGTATATATAGGAGGCTAGTGCCTCACTTCTAACACACAACTCACTTGCTCATTATCTTATGAGGTGAGCTGCAATGAAGAGAGGAGAAGAAGAGTGGCACATCTCTTGGGGAGGACTATCTGTATTGGTTTGAGTTATCTCTTGAACATTGTATAAGCTATTTATGATAAGGAAGTTTTTGCTGGGTTTTCTTCCCCTAGAGGGTTTCCCAGGATAAACGCCGTGTCTCTTGTGAATGTGTATTTCTCAGTGATCTTGTTCTTATGATGCTCTTATCTATTGAAATGCAAAGAACTATAATAATGGCATAAACATTAACATGGTATCAGAGCCAACTTGAAGGAAGCACGATTTGCAAGAGGAAAAACGTCACTGTTGTAGCACCTGCAAATTAGGGTTTTGCAAAAGTAACTCTTTTCAACTCCCTAAACACCTAGAAAGTTGCGCCCTCCCCCAAGGATCATTTTGGCACTTAGAGCGCACCTTTTCAGTGGCTGGATCTCTCGGAAAGTGAAACCCTAGTTTCACAAAGTACCAGAAAACCAGAGTACCAGAAGTACCAGAAGTACCAGAGTACCAGAAGTACCAGAAGCACCAGTCCAGAAATCCATAGATCAAGTTTGAGGGGGTAAAAGTTGGATTTTTGAAATTCCGACAGAACCAGCTAACTCGCCTCAACTCAGCGCATCTATCCCCTGGATCAGAATTTCAAAATTCAAAGTTTGAAAAATTAGGGTTTCCTCATAAAACCAAACCCTAAGTTGCAGTTGCAATTGCAGTCTTAGAACCAGTTGCAGTTGAAGCATCCGTTGCAGTTGTAGCCGTAAGACCAGTTGCAATCACCCTTGAAGTTTTCTTAAGAGTTGGTAATGATTACTGCTGCTACCAGATGGAGCCACTACCTGCAAATGTCATCAGAGGTATGTACTCACATATGTTTAATGGTTGAACCCTAAAGAGTATTTGCAGGAGAATGGATCTCTTGCCATAGATCCAGAAGGATCTCAAGATCCAACACATTCAGAGGAATGATGCAACCCAGGTGTGATTATTCTAATATGCATCTATTTATTATGAAATTATCTTGATCAGTGTTGCATGTTGAAGCTATGATCAAA
>ML776601.1:1274982-1286686 GCA_009831015.1 Picea engelmannii
GTTGTTAGACGTAAAGCAAGATGTGACTGACACTGAGCTACTAGCTTAACAGCTGTGACATTGAGCCAGTGTAGTACTGCCAGCCTAGTGCTGTGATGAGGTATCATTTTTTTACTGATACATATTTGATGCAGATGATGATAACATTCTTTCGAGAATGATGATGCTGCCGATAAAGAAAACTTCCGATGACTCGTAAATATGCTAGCCAATGTTTCAAGATGATATTGACGATACTGTCCTCCTGATGCCATTGATGATGCAAACCTCTCTCACTTGATGTTGATGAAGAATACCCTTCTTGTTAAGGGGGAGTGTTGAAATAATGTAACTGCGAAGAGCATTCTTATTATTATTGTTATTTTATTATTAGGATTAATCCCCATTGTGGATTAATCATGTCGGTAATTGTATTAGGACCAAATCCCCTTTTGCGGATTGGTCATCGGACAATTATAATGGGCAGAATAAGAAGTCGTCCCCAACAGTTATTATTGAGACCTAGAATTAATTTAAAGGTGGGTTTACCCACCCAGAGTGAGAGGTCGGCCCTGCGAGTGAAACCCTTTTACACGTGCTAGTCTTGTATATATAGGAGGCCAGTGCCTCACTTCTAACACACAACTCACTTGTTCATTATCTTATGAGGCAAGTTGCAATTACCAGTTAGAGAGAGGAGAAGAAGAGTGGCGCATCTCTTGGGGAGGACTATCTGTATTGGTTTGAGTTATCTCTTGAACATTGTATAAGCTATTTATGATAAGGAAGTTTTTGTTGGGTTTTCTTCCCCTAGAGGGTTTCCCAGGATAAATGTTGTGTCTCTTGTGAATGTGTATTTCTCAGTGATCTTGTTCTTATGATGCTCTTATCTATTGAAATGCAAAGAACTATAATAATGGCATAAACATTAACAATCTAATCTCAGCCGTTGGTCCGTTGGAGATCTAGGGTTTTGGATTTAGGGTAAACTCAATATTATAAAAGGCAGCTAAGGTGAGAGGTGGAGACACACAGAGAGTGAGATAGTGAGATTTCATTGTATTGAGTGGAGAAGGACTTTCATCTAAGTGTGTAGGGGCAGGGTTCGAGGAAGGGAGCAAGGGACAACAAAGGAGTAGCGGCTAGCAAAATCGAACGACAAATCTTGAGGTGTGATCAGTTATTTTCCTGTTTTGTACTTTTCCTCAAAGGGGCCATTATCCCAGGATGGGAGCCCTGATTTTATCATAATAAAATCATCACGGTATTGGTTTTCTCTTAGGGTTTTTTTTCAAGGGTGTTTACCCAGAAATTATGTGTACATGATGGTGGTTTTTTGTCTATGCTTCTGCTGATTTATTTATTTAAATCGTTAAAACTCAGTCGTGTTTTTTATTCAGTAAATCTGTAGTAATAGGTTTATTACAGCAAGGTATTTTCTATGAAATAAATTGTTGGGTGTTGGGTGTGAAAATTAACAATCTACATGATCATTCCCTTGACCCAAGCATGCATTAGTCAAGTATTTGCCTTTGTGCGTGTGCCCATGCCATCTAGTGCTCAATGCCCTCCTTGAGAATGCCAAGTGCTCCTCCTCCAAAGCAAGGTCTTTGTCTCCTATTGGTTCCAATATGTGGGCTGCATACAATTGGCAACTTTTTTTGGCACATTGTTTCAATTGCAATGTTGAATTTTTACTAACAGTGATTCCCTTTGGAATGTCTCTTACTGTCACAGAGTTTCTGTCCTTATCAATGCAATCAAAAGTCGTGTTGTAGTAGTTAAGCTTGGCTTGGTGTGCTCCCAACAAGTCCATTCCACTGAGGAAATCATAAGAACCATGTGGTAAAATATACAAGTTTTCTTGTGAAAAGAGTCCATTTCTTTCTGAAAGGTAATTCTTCACCATTTCAACAACCTTTCTCTTGGTTCTAGTGGCTAGTTGGACTAGCCTTGATTTACTATGTTTGCATTTTTTAAGAACACAAGTTTCAACAAATCTAGGAGTAACATAACTATGGATAGATCCTGCATCAATTAAAATGGAAATAGGCCGCCTTTCAATCTTACCTTCCACTTCAACCACAATTGATTGGTGCTTGGCGGTCTTCCAATGTAGCATAAATTTGAGGAATGGTTTGTGCCACATCATTCACTATAGTAGCCTCTTGGATGTTGTGAACAATCCTCCTTCCATGCTTTTGATGTTGTCAATTCTTGTACAAGTGGTTTTCTCCACAACCCCAACATTGAATTGGTTTCCTTGGCTTCTTTCCCAAACACTCAGTTGGCATTGTCCCAATTTGAGTTGTTTGATTTTGTTGGAAGGTCCTTGGGTGGTTCCTAAAGTGAGGAGGCTTGAACCCTTTCTTCTGTTGGTCTTTCTTTTCTCTTTTTTTGTCCTTCCATGCCTTTTGAAAATTTGATTTTTCTTTGTTCTGTTCATAATAGTACCTGGCCTTTTTGATTGCTTTCTCAAGTGTTTGGGGCTCATCAAATTCAATCTTATTCTTGTAAGATGTAGGCAGTCTACTTAAGAGATTATGAATTTTCACCTTGTCATCTTTGATATATTTGACATGTTAGAATATGAAGGATTGTGCTCGTTTTACCATTGACAATACCCTTGTCACCCAACCATAGGCCGAAGCCACCATCCGAGCACCTTGACCTTGACAGAGAAAAGAATCTCGGTAGCAATCCAATAGCCAAGAGAGGCTAATGCACCAAGCAAGAAGTAACCAAGCTGATTAGGTAGTCTCACCCAAAAACTGGCGCAACACCTTCCCCAGGACTTGCGCACAAAACTGTTGGACTGGAGTGCGCATAAACTGCTCTCTGCAATTCTGAGAAGTGTGTCGAATGAGAGACTGGCGCCCTGGATTTATAGTGATTCTGGCAGACTTACTGGGGCCGACTTCTCCTTCTGGGTACTAATTAATTCATATTAATCATCTAATGTCAGCCGACATCTTGCCTAGGGTTTCCTTCATTTCTTTGCTTCCTTCCAGAACATTCTAATCTTGTCAAAGGTCACAATAGAGGTTCATACCTCCCGAAGCTACCTTAATATTAACACTCCCTCCTAGCTAGGGAGGTATGGTCTTGAGCACAACGGACCATTCAACTGGTAGCATCACGAGCACCGTCATTATTATCCAACTGAATAATTCTCCATGACAACTGGCACAATATCAATTGATAGAACACAACTGTGTTTTATCCATGGTAGTACATAACTACACTCTAGTGGTTTACTACCACACCAAGTAGCATACAAGGACTTGATCGGTGACGTATAGTCACAAACAGTGGAACATATCCACCACAGTAGCATAATTCTACTGTCTGGAGACAGACAGTCTCTATAACAATCATCTTATGTCAACTTGCACAAAAAATATTGTTAAAGATAAACTGAATCATCTGGGCCAATCTTTCACTCATGTTTGTGAGATATGAAAGAATATTTGCCCTCAGAGTAGAACAATGAGATATCTGGACTATTCTTCTCAAGCAAGGAAGAATAACTGTCCTGTCTTCTGAACTTGTACCATTCCCCACCCTGGGCCATTCTTCCTACACTAATCAAAGTGCACCCTGGAGAGAATGTATAAACCCTAAGGAATGCCTGTCCTTGATTGTTGAGCCTGGACCATTCCCCACCCTGGGCCATTCCTCCTACACTAGTCAAAGTGCAACCTGGAGAGAATGTATAAACCCTAAGGAATGACTGTCCGAACCATTTCCCTTGTTAACCACAAGAGGAAAAGACTATCCTGTATCAACCTCCAAAACAGACCATTCCTCATGTTAACCACAATGAGAAAATCACTATTCAGTGAGGCGGGCCAGTCTTCTTGAGTAACCCTCAAGAAGAGAGATTGCCCTAGACCACTCCCCATGTTAACCACAATGGGAAGTCGCTGTCTATGATACATCAACAATCTGGACCAATTTCCCATGTTAACCACAATGGGAAATCGCTGTTCGTCAGAAATCTCAATCCACTTTCCGAACATGAAAGAATCTGCTCGAGCTGGACTATTTTTCAATCTAAAAAATAAATGTCTTCAATAATATTTTCAGTGCTCCCTCCCAACCTGGAGAGCCATTTCTTCCCTTTCAGCTAAGGGAGTTATTTCCACGATCCCCATCTTCTCTCGGAAATATGCAAACATTATTCTGGATAGAGGCTTTGTCAGGATGTCTGCTCATTTGTGGGGATATACTCGAGCTTTACCTCTCCTTCCTGGACTTTATCTTGAATGAAATAAAATTTGATCTCAATGTGTTTCGACCTCTCATGAAACACGGGATGTTCTGATAATCTTATACAACTCTGATTATCACAATATATTATGGTCGATTCTGGAATCTGATCAAATAAATTGGAAATTAACTTCCTTAGCCATATTGCTTCTGTGCATGCTTCACATGCTGCGATATACTCTGCTTCTGCTGTGCTGAGTGCGACAAACTTCTGTTTCCTGCTGCCCCAAGATATCATAGCGGAGCCCAAGCTGAAACACATGCCTGAAGTACTCTTTTTGTCTTCCAGACTTCCTGCCCAATCTGAGTATGTGAATCTATGAAGTTGTATATCGCTGGATGCGGTATATCTCAAGCCATAGTTTATTGTTCCACGAATATATCTACATACATGTTTTGCATCTATCCAATGCTCATGTCTTGGTTCCACCTGGAATTAGCTTAGTGTATTCACGACAAAACAAATGTCTGGTCGAGTATTTACCAAATACATCAATGACCCAATTAGTTGTCGATATAGAGATGGATCTACTGGATCAGAATCAGGATCCTTTACTTTTCTTATATCCATATTCATCGGAGTGTCCATGGACTTACAATCCATCATTTCAAACTTCTGAAGGATCTTTATTGCGTACTTTCCTTGTCCAAGGAATACTTCCCCACGCTTCTGCCATACTTCTAGTCTCAAGTAGTAATGCGTGAGACCTAGATCTTTCATATCAAATTTAGAAGCTAGTTCCTTTTTGCACTGGATGATGAGAGATTCTTCACCTGTTATGAATAGATCATCAACATATAGTAGTAGAATTACAGGTGCATTGTCCACGACTTTGTAATAGAGGTTTGGATCTGCATGACTCTTGGAGAAAACAAGTCTTGTTAAATAGCTGTCCATTCTGGCATACCAAGCTGTTGGAGCTTGCTTGAGTCCATATAGGGCTTTCTTCAATCTGCAAACATGAGCGTCTCTGGAATGTACCTCAAATCCTTGGGGTTGTTCAATATATACTTCTTCTTCAATTGCTCCATTGAGGAAAACTGTCTGTACATCCATCTGATGTAAGTTCCATCCCATGGAAGCGGCAAGAGATATAATAGCTTTGATGGAAGTATATCTGGCCACCGCAGCAAAGGTTTCGTCATAATCTTCTCCCTCCTTCTAGGAGAATCCTCTAGCTACGAATCTTGCCTTGTATTTATCCATGCTTCCGTCTGCTGCATGTTTGATCTTATATACCCATTTTGAAGTTACCACTGATTTCTCTTTAGGTCTCGGTACGATTTCCCATACTTTATTCTTCATAATGGATTGATGTTCTTCCGTCATAGCTTCTTTCCATTGTCCCTTTTGAACTGTTTCTTCAAATGTGGTAGGTTCTTCATCTAGAAGTTTCGTCATATAAGCTGCATGACTTGAGAATCTTTTAGGCTTCTTATTTTTTCTAGAGGTCCCATCTAGGGCTTTGAGTCCTTCTGCTTCTTGCAAAGTAGCTTCAAGCCATGCTGGTCGTTTCTTGATCTTCGGTAAGGTATCTGAATCAATGTTATCACATGGTTGCATCGAATGGTCAGGTTGTTCCTTTTCATCATTTTGGTTTTCTGTGCCTTTTTCAATAGGTTCTTGGTACTCTTCTTCTTCTATAGTTTCTTTTATGGATTTCTTAAAAGCCATCTTTTCGTTGAATGTTACGTCTCTGCTGACTTCGATCTTATGTTGTTTTGGAATATATATTCTATAAGCCTTGGATGAATCACTGTATCCCATGAATATTCCCTTCTTTCCTGAGGGTTCTAGTTTATTCCTTTTGTCCTTGGGAATGTGAGAGTAAACTGGACATCCAAATATTCTTAGGTTTTCCACGTTAGGTTTCTTACCTGAGAAGGCTTCTTCTGGTGTCATGTCCTTCAAAATACGATGAGGACTTCTGTTCTGCACATATATTGCTGTCATTGTTGCTTCTCCCCATAAGAACATGGATAGACCTTGATCATTTAGTAAGGCTTTTATGGTTTCTTCAATAGATCTGTTCTTTCTTTTTGCTACACCATTTTGTTGAGGGTTATGAGGAACAATCAACTTCTTGTTGAACAACTGAGAGCGGGGGGGGGGGGGGGGGTGAATCAGTTGTACCTGTGCTTAAACAATTATGCTTATTTTAAACTCTTTACACAACATTTAATGACAGTCACAATAATGCAGGGAAGTAAGCAATAGAACATTCAACATCAATCACACATATCAGTTACACAGAGAAATATATTTCCTGAGGAAACCCATATAGGGTAAAAAACCTCTTCTTCTTTATATGATAAGTAATCTTTACATTCTTTACATTATCATACATATGAGCACCAACTCATAATGAGGCTACAACCTCTGTTTTGCAAGCTGCTATTTGCTGAGAGCACCAACTCTCTTGATTCTCTAGCACCAACTAGAAGGAAGCACCAACTCCTTGGTTTCTCTAGCACGCACTAGAAGGAAGCACCAACTCCCTGGTTTCTCTAGCACCCACTAGAAGGAAGCACCAACTCGCTAACTGTTCCAGCACCAACTGGATGGAAGCACCAACTTCCAGTCACACAGGGACCAACCTGTATAACAGAGAACAACAGTTCTCCCTTGCACCACCCTGCCACCCTTGTTTCTCTGGCTGCAACCAGATGGAAGCTACAACTCCCTGTGTTCAAGCACCCACTTGAACCTCTGAGGACAACAGTCCTCCCTAGCACCTCCCTACCACCTTGAAATATTTATCTTTGCTATTAAGAATTATTACAGCGATATAAAGTTTTTCAATGGCTTACCGGTCTCATCATTGTTCTGCTACACTGCGCTGCTCTGTCTGCACCAGTGTCTTCTGCACACTCCTTGCGCTTTCTGTTCTTTTGCCTTTTATGCTCTCTGCGCCATGTCCCTTCAATGCTCCATTCCCCTTCTGTGCATTTCTGCTACTGCGCTCTGCCTCCTTCTTCACACCTCAACCACACCCAACCGCAACAACACCGATCTCTTCTTTGTTCTGCATTCTTATAGTCTCTGTGCTTCTTGTGCATGTAGTATCCACCAAGCTCCTGCATGCTCTCCCCATCTCGAGTGCTTTGCCTCATCATCATGCCAACTCTTCAGCTTCTCTGGCAGTTAACGCATGCGTCCATCATCACTGGGTGTTATTTCGAGATTCCTTCGCCTTTCCAGCAGTCGAGACTCTTTGTCTTCTCTGTTACAGACGAGCTCAACCTCTTTGTTGCAATTACAGGCTTCAACGCTCTTCCATCTGTCAATCACCTCTATGACCAGTCTTCATCCCACTGGCAGATTCCTTGAAACTCTTCAACTCCTCTGGCAATCACACTCAAGTCTCTTCGATTCCTCTGGCAGAAATCATCAGTGGTTTCTAGTAGTTACAGAGCAAACCATGAAATGGAGCCTAGCTATGCTAGCTCCTTCCACTTGTGTGACCACCGGCGGTGACCACTGGCTACATAGATATTTCATCATTTCGGCATTTCGGCATTCGGTAATTCGACATTCGTGTGATCAAGTGTCTCGACACTTCAAGTCGCGGTCACCGAAACTCCGAAATGGAGCTTGTCACTTCAGGCTTTTCTCTACAGCTCTTCGACGATGTGACCACCATCGGTGACCGAGCGCTTATCCATAAAGCGCTTTCGCAATTTCGCAATTCAACATTTCGGCATCCTTGATGCGAAGAATTCTTGACAACTCCAAGTCCCGGTATCCGAAACTCCGAAATGGAGTCGAATCAACGGTATTTCGACAATTCGTGTTTTGCCGTTTCATGACTCCTATGGTGAAGAGTCTCGGTGCTTAACTCCTCCAACTCCCGGTATCCGAAGTTCTGAAATGGAATCGGATCAAGATCCGGTATTTCGTTGTTTCGCATTTCGGCGATTCGACATTTCGACACTTCTGTGGTTAAGTGTTTCGACACTTCAACTCCCGGTATCCGGAACTCCGAAATGGAGTTATTTTTCGGTTTGCGAAGCTCTTTGTTGGTGTGCCTATTTCAGGATTTTGGCGTTTCGCTTTTCGCAACTTCGGGACTCCTTTGATGAAGAGTCTCGACTCTTGACTCTTCCAACTCCCGGTATCCGGAACTCCGAAATGGAGTCTTTGACATGCTCTAATCTTTTGCCTTTCGGGATTTCGGGGTTCGCTACTTCAAAGGTTAATGTTCCTTTGATCTTTGATTTCCTGGTCTGCGAAACTCCGAAATGGAGTCTTTGTGGTGCTCTGATCTTTCCCCACGCGTCCATCCCCGATCACTTCTCGATCCACCGGCTCAGATCATTTCGCCATTTCGCATTTCGCGATTTGGAAGGATAGAGCACTTCCTTCCTTTGACTTCTTGGTCAGCGAAATGATGATCTGTGACCACGTGTCCTACCCGAAGATGGATGGTCCTCCTTTCGGGATTTCGACGTTTCGCATTTCGCGATTCCGGGACTCCTGTAGTAAGAGTTCTTGACATCCCCAACTCCCGGTATCCGAAATTGTCTCCTGCTTTTGGGATTTCGGCGTTTCGCATTTCGCGATTCCGGTACTCCTGTGGTGAAGTGTTTAAACACTTTCACCTCCCGGTATCCGAAACTTCGAAATGGAGTAGATCAATTTGTCCCTGAACTTCCTTGCCTGCCTGTTTTCCATCAAATGATCAAGCACACTCTTGCACTCTGCGTGCACCTCTGCACTTATCCTCCTAGCTTACGTAGTCCTTGTTTTGCCATCGCTGCATACTCTGATCTTGCCATCAATGACAAGCACACCTATCTGTAAACATGCCAACAATCTCCCCCTTTGGCATTGATGGCAACCCTGAACGAGTGCGCTAAACTGTTTGAACCTCCAAATGTAGCATCCGGTCCAGACCATCTGGACCACTCCCTTTCTCCCGCTTTGACATCAATGTCAAAGAAAACATGCTCCCCCTGAGCTGTTGCAGTATTTTTAGTAGGTATCAGATATTCAATCAATACAAAGCTCCCCCTAACAGGATGGACTCTCTTAGGTGTGAGACGGGATGACACCCAGTTTTTGTCGGAGATATTCAAATGGTGTCTTGGCTAGGGGTTTAGTAAAGATGTCTGTAATTTGTTTTGTGGTTGTAATGTAATGGACCTGAACAACCTGATTGGTGACCTGCTCTCTCAGAAAATGGTATTTTATGGGAATATGCTTGGTCTTGGAGTGGAACACAGGATTCTTAGACACACTGATGGCACTAGTGTTATCACAATGAATTGGGATCGGTGCAACGTATTTTACCTCCAAGTCTGCAAGTGTCTGAATCATCCATAATACCTGAGTGCAACAGGTAGCAACAACAATGTACTCTGCCTTTGTAGTTGATAAAGAAATGGAACCTTGCTTTTTACTAAGCCATGCTACTAATGAGTCACCCAGGAAGAATGCTCCTCAACTGGTGCTTTTTCTCTCATCAACACAGTTTGCCCAATCTGCATCTGAATAGGCAGTTAACTGAAAATTTTGATTTTTGGGATACCACAGACCATAAGTCATTGTTTCTTTTAAATACCTGAATATCCTTTTGACATCTTGCAAATGACTCTGTTTAGGTGCAGACTGATATCTTCCTACCATTCCAACAACATGCATTATGTCTGGGCGAGATGCTGTGATGTACAACAGGTTGTCTATCATTGACCTATATGAACTTTGATCAACATCAGGTGAGTCATCATCCTTGCTTAATTTGCATCCAGTAACCATAGGTGTACCCACAGGTTTATAATCTTCCGTTTGAAACCTTTTCAACATTTCTCTTAGATATTTTTCTTGAGAAATGAACATCCCTTTAGACCTCTGTGTAATTTGCAGACCAAGAAAAAATGATAGTTCACCTATCATAGACATTTCAAACTTAGACTCCATGGCAGAAGCAAACCATTGTACCAATTGATCCTTATTACATCCGAAGATGATGTCATCCACATAGACCAACACAATAAGCAAATGATTACCCTCTGTTTTGATATAAAGATTGTTGCCTACTGTTCCTCTCTTGAACCCTTTGTCTTTGAGATACGTATCCAGTCTGTGATACCAGGCACGAGGGGCCTGTTTTAACCCATATAAAGCTTTCTTCAGCTTGCATACTAAGTCAGGGTTATGACAGTTCGAAACTTTCTGGTTGTTCCATATAGACTTCTTCATTTAAATCTCCATTTAGAAAAGACGACTTGATATCCATTTGATAGACTTTAAACCTTTTATGAAAAGCATAGGCAAGAAATATTCTGATAGCTTCTAATCTTGCTATGGGCGCAAAAATTTCATCAAAATCCAGTCCTTCTATTTGAGCATAGCCTTTACAGACCAATCTTGCTTTGTTCCTGACAACTTGTCCCTGCTCATTCAACTTATTCTTAAAGATCCATTTGGAACCAATGATATTTTTACCTTCAGGTCTATGAACCATTTCTCTCTTTTTGTTTTTCTCAATCTGATCAAGTTCATCATTCATTGCTTTAACCCAATGGTCATCTTTGCTAGCTTCATTAAAATTCTTGGGTTCCAGCATGGATATGAAAGCTATATGTGATTGCTCGGTATTTTTGATTATCTTTCTCCTGGTTTGTACACCTTTGTCTTTGTCACCAATTATCCGACTTGCAGGATGATTCTTTTGAGTGATTCTGGAGGAGGAATTTGAAGTTGCCTGCTGATTTGAGTTTGTCTGAGTTTCTGTGTCTTCATCTAATTCAAAATCTTCGTTTTCTGATTCTTGGACCTATTCATCTTCAACTTTAGCTGTGTCCTCTGTAGAAGACTCATTATTGTACCCCTCTCTTGTTGGGATTCCTTCATCAACTTTTACGTCAATACAGTCAACCATTTTATGCAGCCTCTTATTATAGCATCTGTATCCTTTACTGTTTGTAGCATATCCTAAGAAGATACTTTCATCAGCCCTGTCATCATATTTGCCAAGGTTCTCATCATTATTCTTTATGTAACATTTACGCCCAAAGACTTTGAAGTGTTTGATTGAGGCAGGTCTCCCATACCATAATTCATAAGGTGTCTTGTCACTTTGTGGTCTGAGGTGGGCTTTGTTAAGAACGTGGACTGCTGTGTGTATTGCTTCTACCCAGTAGGTTTGACCAATGTTCTTCTCCTTCATCATTGACCTGGCCATTTCCTGCACTGTTCTGTTTTGCCTTTCAACTACTCCATTTTGTTGTGGAGTTCTTGGGATTGTGTATTTTCTCTTGATCCTATGCTTATCACAGAATTCCTTGAAATTACTTGACATAAACTTTCCTCCTCGGTCTGATCTTACTGCCTTTAACCTCTTGCCTGTTTGAGTCTCAGTTAAAGCCTTAAATATTTTAAACTTCTCAAATGCTTCAGCTTTTTCTTTGAGAAAGGCAACCCAAGTAAGTCTGGAGTAATCATCAATAA
>ML776601.1:1357673-1379453 GCA_009831015.1 Picea engelmannii
CAACGGCGCCAAAATAGAAAGAGCCCCCCCATCGAGGTGACAATGGGTGGGGAAGCTCCTGTTACGCCGGTTTCAAGCCCTGACTCAAGCTTTCCAACCTTTCCTACAAACCGTGCGATAACAGGTTCGATAGAGTGTTTTTGAATGATACACATTAGGTGTCTTCCATGATTATGTGTGGTGCCAATGGCGAAATAAGAGCTTTTTGTCTCTATCTCAAAATCTTGTTGAATTATATCAAGAAGTGCCAATACAAGTGGCAAGCAGAGAACATCTTTGAGGTGTTGAAATTGGAAAGGCTTTTTCAGACCTAGGCCCCCATATGAATGTTTTATTGCTTTATGTTAATTGATTGAGGAATTGAGTGATGGACAAATATTGATGGATGAAATTCCTATATAAATTCATGTCATTCGACAAACTATCCAACATAGTGATATTAGTAGATGTAGGCCATTCTTTGAGCACTTTGAGTTTCTTAGTATCTTCATAGAATCATTGTCAGTCAATTGCAAAGCGGTAATTATTGGATTTGTAACTAGTTTTATTTCTTTATAAGGTTGAAACCACACAGATTTGATATCCTTGAACTTATTGTTATGTTTGTTGTTGGTTTGCTTGTTGCTTCATTTGATTCCTTGCATTGTTGAAATGTTCTTTTAAATTTTGGACGATTTTGTTAGATTGATGGGTAGTGAAAGGAGCAAAATTATAGTCACTATAGTATGCTTAGTTGCCACATTCAATGATATTTTTCGAGAAAAACCATTTGTTTTTTATCTGAATCTAACCAATGGCAAATTTAATGACAAATTTGATAAAGAATTCAAGGGAAATTTGTTTTTTTTGAGAACTCATAAAATAGTTATGATTCATTTATTTTTTGGTTACATTTAAAAAAACACACACATACACACCCCACTTGTTTTTGAATAATATACAATGTTTTGACATGTTTTCAAGACGTTATAATGAAAATTTCTTATTTCTCTTTGTCAAAATTAATGTTGAATTGCATCATATTTTTTGCACCAACACTTTTTTTTGAATTTCATTGTCATTGAATTCGAACACAACATGAACTAATGGAATTAGATTGCATGCATTATTATACCATAATTTTCATATGCCATCATTGATGCCACTTTTATTTATTTGCAATAGAACTATGAGTGTATTATTCGACGCATGCATTGATTATGGTAGTTTGTCAATAATTTTAATAGTGGTATGCAATGCTCAAGTGGAATTATTAGGTGACAAGTGGCAATGTACCATATTGTATATTTTTTACTTTAACTCCTGATTCAACGAGACAAATTGTAATCAATCACCCATTAAGGGGCCTGTGCCTGTGGCCTATGGCCACTTGCATACTTTATCACAAACCGTTTGAAGTTTATAACCAATGTCCCTTGGTTGAACATTTGTTTGGATAGTCTAAACAACCTTTGAAACAACTATATTATCTGGATAACAAAGTTCATACTAGGGTTGATGCTCCACCTTGTTGCAACTTTGTAGAAATATTTTGCACACTAGACATATAAATAGATGTAAGTGAATGAGATTTTGGATGGATGAAATTGTTGTTTTTGGGTGTAAAAATGGATTCAACTCACTTGAATACCCTTAGTACAACTGAACCGTGGAATTTTAACATCTTATATATGCTATTCCATTAATCCAAAATGATTCCTGTAGATTTTAGGTAAAAAAACTATTTTCCCCTCCCATTATTGTCGGGAAAATGACCATTTCATTACACCGTACTATATATATTTGAATAAAAATGATTAATGATAATTACACACATATGACTCTTTTTTATACATATTTAATAGAAGGTTGCGACCTTATGTAAAAAGCTGATTTCATTTGATTTGTACTTAGATATGATTCCATATTACATATTGAATCCCTAAAGATGGACCACAAATTGGTGATTTGAAACATCAACTACATCTCTTTTTCATGCAGTAATTCTAGAAAACTCCAATAAATAAAAAACTTCATATTTCATTATAACCTAGCCTAGTTTATAAAGTAATATTTTTTAGGTAGATTACAACTTACTACCAAGCATCACGTTTCTTTTCGAATTTGAGAAGCCATTTTCTCCATTTCTTCCTTAATTAATTGTCTCCTGCAAAAATATTGCTACCAAATTGCATTTTCTAAATAACATTAAAATTGTTTCCTATTTCAATGTTGTGTCCAATCCCCTTACATTCCCCCATAAAAACTCATCTACTCTCTAGTTGCATCTTGAAAATGTTTCAACTTGTCAATGTGGAGCTACTTGACTTGGGCCTACTAATTTCTTTGTTTTATTAAGGCTTTGTTCTTGTCCAACCTTCCTCTCCTTTTTGTGCTTCTTGCATCCATCCCATATTCTCTTGTAAGGAATTGACTCCACTGTACCCCTAGGTCAATCCTTTGAGTCATAAGTACAAACCTTTTTGAAGATATTTTATAATCTCATGGTTTTTTCATTGGAGGGAAGAGTTGCTTCTAGAAGCTAATTTGTTGGAATTTCCCTATCAAGAGGTTGGTCTCCTTCCTCTTCTTATCTTCCCTTGAGTCTAGACTCCTCACAGATGATCCCTAAGGATTTCAAGATGTTATTTTCCTCCATTCTTCTAAAAATTTCCAACTTTGTTGATAAGAACTCCTCCCTTGAGACTATGAGACTCGCAGATTGAGCCCCTACAAAAACTTCATATAATGTTTTCCCCTCTCTAGTGACACAATTTTCCCGCTCTTCCATTCCATTCTACAATTTTGAAGGAGTTGAATACTTTAGGTGTTCCCAAGGGGGGAGCAAGATTTCTTGTAAGTTCTTTTTTGTTGATTTTTCACTAAGTTAGGATCAAGCATGAAGTTCATTCCAATTTTAGCATTTTACTTGAATCATAGACAATTGCAGTTACACCATAAACAATTTGCTGCAGTAACCAAGATCACAAGAAGAAACACCATGCACAAGTACACAAGAAGTACCCGGGAAACCCTTCTCAACAAGGGAAGAAAACCCAACCAATCCTTTGCTATATTCTTCAAGAGAAATACCTCACACACCATAAACCTAGCACCGCACAAAAGGGTGCTCACAAAACCTAGAAGGCTAGTGCCCAAGAGAGGTGTGCACTTCAACCCTAGAACTTGTACTTGCTGAAATTTCCAAAATCACACTTGTGTTATGTTTCCTCAATAGGGAAATTACCTTTATTTATATTAGACTGGACATATCAAAACTAGTGTCTATTGGCACAACATGGCCGGCCTCAATAACTCAAAATATAATTAATAACTACCATATTAATTACCTTTTACATTAATTATCTTTCACTTTATGGTGGGGCCGACCTATACCCTTTACATCACAAATAGGGTTACATGTAAGTCTGACTCTTGGACAATATAGCAAGGGATCTCATACACCCACTAGTGCTCAACCACTAGTGGCACGTCCACCTGTGCTCAGCCACAAGGATGTCCAAGTCTCTATCTCACTGCGTCTCACAAGAGAATCATCATAATACACAGTCATTAGTGCTAAGCCACTAGGATCACGTCCACCTGTGCTCAACCACATGAAAGTCCTACTCAGTAGATCTCTATCTCACTGCGTCTCACAGGAGAATCATCTGGAGTATCACATCATCTCAACTCTCTGCATAGAGGATAACAATACATCATGTCATCTCCGTCTCAGAGAGAACGACACACCCAACTCATGGGCTTCCTCACCCCACACATGGGCACACAACATTCCATCTCCGGCTTAGAGAGGAACCAAACACCCATCTCATGGGCACAACCAACTCATGGGCTTCATCACCCCACATAGGGGCACACAACGTTCCTTCTCCGTCTCAGAGAGGAACAACACACCCATCTCATGGGCACACCCAACTCATGGGATCTCTCTTAGGCCGAATCACTTAGTCTGTGTCCTGGAGGATGTCTCACGCAGCTGTAATCATCAACACTTTTTAGGATAAGAAGCTTCCTACAATGCCTCATTGATTGCCTTAAATGGCTTAAGAGAGGTACAATCCTTGATGATCATATTGGCGGAATGTCCTACATTTGAATATGATATTTTTGTTGTTTTCCTATTGAATTAGTTGATAATGAACCAACTTCAAGTTGACCTACTTTAGGATTAGTTTCCCAAAATCCATTTTAAACAAATCCTTACTTAAGTTTACAATTTATTTTGAGATGTCACATCAAAATCATGAGGAAAAAAATCACAATTTTTTTTAAAATTTTCATAAAGGTCTCCTTGTTCTAAAACTCTCGATGAAGCAAGGGTAACCTTATTCAAATTAGAAAATGAAGGAGCGACTTTGGTATCAAAATTCACATCTTATTATCTCATGAAGATGCTTGTTGTATTTGGGAACAATGCTACCCTTTGAAAACCTTTTCGTGATCAATCTTTCTACAAACTTTGGATATCAAATAGCCTCTTCCAATCAACCACTTGCACTAACATGAGTCATGTCCTTTCTGCATCTTAGATAATTCTAGGACAAAATCTATATATATATGGTTTTTCTATTTGCATCTATAATGATATGGAATTATAGTATTTTTCTTTCTTATTTGCTATAAATGTTTGGTGGAAAAATTATGGTGCAAAAGCACCTCTTTCACAAAATTTTATCGTTCGGGTGTTGAGCCAAAATTTTAGAGCTTCAGGTTGCTAGTGCAATTGAAGTGTATTTGAAAAAATACAGTCAAAGAAGAACAATAGGTTAGAGATAAGCAATTAAAAATATTATAATTTATGACTCTAACATATTTATGACCCTCAAGACTCATTAAATTTATTATGACCCTCTTATAGGTTTATGTTTTATTAT
The DNA here is from genome assembly GCA_009831015.1 of Picea engelmannii. Taxonomy (NCBI): domain Eukaryota; kingdom Viridiplantae; phylum Streptophyta; class Pinopsida; order Pinales; family Pinaceae; genus Picea; species Picea engelmannii. The sequence continues at coordinate 1,362,551 of ML776601.1, forward strand.
GACTCATCAATGCCCGAATGATTTGGCTTATGTCCACTACAATCTCCCATTGTGGGTGAGGTAGCTTGAGAAAATGCTTGATGTGGATGCCATATTTTTGGATAATATTTTCATTATGGAGGAGGCACTTGAGTGGTTAGCGGAGGAGCAACAACACAAGTAGGTGCGGGAGCAAGGGAGAAGCAACAACAATAGGCATATGGGGTAGAGGATCGCTTTGACTCCATAGAGGGTGATGTGGAAGCCTTATCAAAACCTTCTACACAAATTTATACACCTACACCCACCAGTGGTTGTTAGATGGATGATGCAGGGCCTTCTAGTGGAAAACAACACATAACCTTTTCCCATAAAAGGGGGAGAGGGAATTGATAGCTAGCTACTAAATTTGTCAATGCAAAATTTAGATGATTCATAATATTGTGATACATTTATATATATTTTGTTGAGGTGAGGAATGGAAAGTCCTAACTCAATAATTTTCAAATCTTACTAGGTTAAGGTAAGATAGGCAGGAATGTTACCCCGGGTCTATTGGCTTGCAAAAATATTAATCAACACTTAAGAAATATGTTCTTGGACCTAATGCTATTTTATAATTTTGTGTTTCAGCTTAAAGAAAATGTAAAAAAATATATTTAAATGATTACAAGAATGAAAATGAATGAAGTAAAGAACAAAACAATTTGAAAATCATAAATACACAAGTTTCAATTGAGAAAAACATATTTTTATTAATAAAATCTTTTCTGAGTTACAACAAGAATGCCTCTTTTCAAACCCCTATGAGGGTGAGGATCAAGATCATACTTAGAAGTCTAAGATGGTATTGAACATCATACATAGACAACTGGTGTCTGTAAGAAAATGACCAAGACTGTATACACTGGATCAACCAAGTCACAAGCCTACCAAGTCTTGACTCTACAAAATAATCTTAATCAAACTTGAAACTTAACTCATAAATTCTAATAAAACTACACAAACTATCAAGAGAATTGAATGACATTTTGAAGCATGTCAAATATCAATGCTTCTTGGTCCTTTATTTCTTTCCACCTTTAGAAAGATCCTGCTTTCAACAAGAGGATTAAGCCTATTTAAGAAACTCAAAAAATGAGAAGATGTAATTCAAAATTTTATCTAATTCCTCCCTTTTCCTTTGGTTCTTCCTCTTATTCTATAAAAGGTATTTCCTCAAGTGGTTGAACCACTTTTAGTTTACTAAAGTTAACTAACTTTAGTTAATAAATAGGACAATAACTTTATTGATAAGGATAATAAATAAATAAATAATAACTAAATAGGTGGGGGCCTCCTCTATATGCACGCTTTATTTCAAAAATCATAAATAACTTTTCTTTGTTGCTCCATATAACCATTAAATATAAAATCAACATCATAATCATATCATAAGCATGCATTAAAGAAACCATGGCATAATTCCACTTGTCTCTCCCATAAAATAACATGATATTTTAAAAGTTTCCAAAATAAATCTCATGTTTTTTCCATCTGTCCTAAAAAAATGTGTCATAGTCAAAATCTGTCTAAACATAATTAAAACAATTCAGGAAACTTATTCCTAAAAAAAAATCTATTTCTTTAATAAAGTCCTCATATTGAGACTTTTTATCTTTCAACTGGGCAATTTCAAGATGCTCTTCAGGATGATAACTTACCCCATCCATCAACATGAGGTTGTACGAGAGACTTTGGGATATTTACAATACCAGGGTTTTTGTAGGATAAATGTACCTTGCAGGAGTTACCTTCCTTAGGCTCTTCCTATATCTAAGACAAAATAGAGATGCAAGCTATAGGTTTTCCTAAATTTAAATCATACATGAAAATATCTACGAGATAAGAGGATGAGAAGCATACTCGATGCTTCAACGGTTATCCCTACACGCTCCTTCGTTGTTCGCTCCTTTGAAGATATCCTTCACTTTCACAAACACATGTCTGCACACATAGGAAAACAACAAACCCCTTTCATGAGATCAAATGTAACATGTATAAAACATAGATCTAATAATATATCACAAAGACATGAAAATATTAACTCTCTATGAAGATTATGATCACAATATACAATCAATTAGAGGGGAAAATCATGTGCATCTTCTATTAATAAGGAAACAAACTTACAACTTACATACAAATATCTTGATGAAGCTTCTCACAATTTCCTTGCCCAAGCTCTTTAATCAATCTGACATTATAAGTTTACTATGTCTTTTCCTCCCCTTTTCCCATGAGAGGACCTCAATATATACGATCAAAGAAATGATATGGTGGATAACTCTTAGACACTCAAAATAACAATCTTCTTGAGGTTGAATTAAAAGAAATACGAGCTTTATCTCATCTTGTTGTAACCATTCCTAAATTGAAAGTAACAGACTCGATCACGCCCTGCATTCTTGCAAGGTGCGACCGATCGCCCTTTGCAAAAGTACAAGGAGCGACCATTAGTTTTGGTCACAAGTTGTAAAGGGAAAACCTGCAACCGAGCAAAAATGTGGTGTATACTCAAGGGGAAATGTCATAATTAAGTGTGTCAGATTGCTAACCTCAAGATGATTCCCACAAGGTGATCAGGTGGAAAGTAACTGTATAATAGATGCCCCCTAAAGTATGAGGTCAGAAGAGGTGTCAGATGGCCGAAATACTTTACGAAAAAAAGTTATGGAGATTTAGGAAAATGAAGATGGGAAGAAATTAGCATTAGTCCTGCAAAAAAAATAACATCCCCAAGGCGGGCATACCCATGCTCGGTAATAGAAACTAAGCATAGCCGCCAAAACAATACACTGCGGATCCATGCATGACGCAACTAACTAAATCATGGTGACGAACTAATACACTGTGGATCCATGTCATAAGTGAATACATAGCCCCGACCAATTGCAAATGTGGATCTATGTCATAGTATATAAATCAATGAGATGACTCGATGTCCGAGCGATCTCTGAAAGACTCATGAATAACTCCATCACAACTTGGGAGGGGATGCCATAAAGGAATGATGTGGTCCCAACCCAAGGTTTTCGTCTCAAACCCCAAATGGTATGAATCTACATCATGCGAGTAGATGAGATGATGTCGAGCATGGTAGAAACCGTCCGATTACCAATCATTAATGGATACCGTTAAGAGATGCGAGGGAATCCATCGATGATGATGATGGACCCCAAGATACCTAGTACAATATAGTAGGAGCCAATGATTAAAACCCATTACAATATAGTACATTGTCTTTGTGAAGGAGCCAATCGAACACTCGTAGACTCATTCAACATGAGCCAATGATGTAAACCCATTACTGAAAATATGAGAGAAATTCCCACTAATGTCTGCAAGACCAAAGATTCTAACTGGTTTCTAGATTTTGATCCTAGATAATGATTTGGTGTTGACAAGAAAAAATCTGTTGAAGGAGGGCCTTGATGTATCCCCCAAAAATCGACATGAAACAAACAAAAGTAGATGGTGTAAAAAGTAGAGCATAACTGACTCAGGGATGGTCGGGATAAATTGAAAGATTGAAAATGGCCGACACATGCTAACTTTCCTTGAACAAAATGGCACGAAAAATAACTTGACTTGGCAGCATTGACTCGATAATGACCAAAACACTCACCATGTGACACTGGAAGAATGAGCAGTCGACGGAGTCTAAAAACTCGGGGAGATGGTAGTGATTCATAGGCAATGGATAACCCACTTGTGGTACATAGATGTAAAACAAGTGCATTGTTCAAGGGCGACTGGACGAACGACTACCATTTGTGAAGATGACTAGACTGAAAACCCCTCAAATTTCCCCCCGCCATGAACGATGAGTACCTCCTTGTTTGTTTATGATCTTGAGGAGGATAAAAAATGCTCTATATAGCTCATCTTCGATGAGTCCTTCATCACATATTTAACAAACCTGGTGAAGGAGGGGTTCCATCCCATATGGATCCTTCAATGTATAATTTGACGAGTCTGGAGAAGGTAAACTCAATGAAATTTTCACATTTAGAGAGTCTGAAAAGAACTTAAAGAAGACTCCAAGGGTATTATTTTTCGTAAACTTAGTCCCTCAGGCCCGAAAAAAGATTAAACCATAACAGAGAAAACTCTTCTAGCCAAGGTTGACTAGGGTACTCCTTTTTCGTAATTATTCCATCTGGTTCGAAAAAGAGTTAAAATTACATCGAATAGATGTCCTTTCGAATCCATTTAATGTGTGAAAGGAAACAAACTCACTCGATAATCTTTTCATGTTTAGAGAGTCTGAAAAGTGCTTAAAGGAGACTCCAAAGAATTCATTTTTCGTATAGTTTATATGAGCCCGAAAAAATGATAAAAGTATACTCGGTAACTTATTCTCATGTATTTATGAGCATAAAACAAAGACTAAGCTCATGGCTATTTGTTTCATTTTTACACGAGCTTGAAACAGATAATGAAACTATGCTCAGGGTTGGTTTCATTTTTAAATGAGCTCAAACAGAGGATAAAACTATGCTCGGGGTTGGTTTCATTTTTACGTGAGCTTGAAACTAGAAAACAAACTATGCTTTGGGTTGGTTTCATTTTTTAACGAGCTTGAAACAATGAATGAAACTGTGCTTGGGGTGTCTGTTTCATTTTTACACAAGTTTGAAATAGAGGAAAAAACTGTGCTCAGAGTGTTTGCTTCATTTTTACACAATCTTGAAACAAAGAATGAACTATGAAGGGGTTGGTTTCATTTTTAAGCGAGCTTGAAATCATTAAATGAAACTTTGCTCAGGGTTTTGGTTTCATTTTTAAATGAGCTTGAAACCAAAAATGAACTATCCTAGGGTGATACCCATTAGCAGGTTTTCTTCCCAACATGATGTCCATAGGTTGGTACTTTTCCCCTAGCATGATCGACAGAGGCTAGAGACTTAACTCCAACATGCTGTCCAGAGGTTGGAGACATGCCCCCTAAGCTTTGTTTTATTCACATACTCTTCTTCTGCACCCGAAACAACTCCTGGCTACTAATAGGAATAGGCTCACTAGAGAGGGAGGAAGAAAGAGGATCAACTAAAAAGGGCGGATGAAATGAAGGTTTAGGTATGCGATTAGGTGGAAGACTTGATTTAAATGGAGGGGGGTCCATTTCATTTTAACGAGCTTGACACAGATAATGAACTATGCTCATAGTTATCTATTTCATTTTTTAACTAGCTTGACACAGAAAGAGAACTATGCTCATGACCGTCTGTTTCATTTTTTAACGAGCTTGGCACAAGAAAATAAATATGCTCATATACCTTGACCATGGCTTCCAAGAGGTCTTCATCAGACGAAAAAATAATGCTTTGGAAGGAATACATGTCAAGAGACTCACTTTGATTAACAGGGTGGAGAATAGAGTCCAATGTCCGTGGTGAGGGAGTTATCATGTCAACTACCCGTATTAAATCCAAAGAATATGAGCATATAGTGAGAGGCTCCTTCTCATTAGCAATTGAAGGCATGGGACATGATGCCACATAATTGACTTGTGGTAGGGGAGAAACCACTTGAATGTGAGGAACATTCAGGGAAGTTGGATGGTCAACAATCATACAATGTTTAGGACTAACAAACAAAAGCTGATTGATGGTCACTATTCTCCCATCATGGGGAAAATGCATCACTTGAAAGAGTGGACACTATAACTTTCATAGCATAGACATATAACCTCCCAAGGAGTATATTAAAATCCAAGGGGCTTTGGATTACCATGGCATCAATATTGATAGTTTTTCCTCCTAAGGTGATAGGAAGATGAGGAAGGACCCGTAATGGTTCACTAGGTGTTCTATTAAAACCCAATAGATGATTAGTGGCCGACACAAGCTCAGGAGAACCTAAATATTTCCAAGAAGTTGAGGATAAAATACTAACATAGGCCCCTTCATTTACGATAGTGCGATATACACACTTATCAAAAGCTTTCAAAATTATCTGGAAAGAGATACTTGAAGGAAGATGAAGTTCTGCTAGACTATTCGAATCAAAGGAAATGACCTCAGTACTTGGAAGGGGTTCCGTTGAAACATATGGGATGTCCCCTTGTCGAGGACACTTTGAACTAACAAAGAAAACATCAGTGGTATTCAAGTGTGTCCAAGGGAAGAGTGGGGTCAACCGAATATTGAATCGTATTGACTACTTCATCAACCAAAGGTTGGGTAGGGTAGGACTCTTGGGAAGCAATTGAAGGTTGTTTCTGGGCAATGACACTGTCTTCCAACAATTTTGAAGCCTCCTCTATATAAGGTAAATGATAAGTACAATTATTTTTGTTGCATAGCTTACAAGGAAACTTGACTTTACCTTTTTTACCCCTAACCTTATTATCACTGGTCGACGGACCATCACTAGCATGACTTGTAGAGGATGGTGACATAGGTTGTTGGGAACCTAGAGACCACACTTATAAAACCTTCAGAATACCAGGGTAATGGTTAAGAAGGTGATTACTATTACAAATCCTACAAGGGAACTTGGGCTTGTGACCTATGTTCTTATGCTTCTCAACATTATCAACACTCCCATGATAATTAACAATGGCTGGTTGATTACCCACTTGCTTATTTTTCTTCTTCTTAATCTTCCTTTTCTTCTTCTTCTTATCCTCTTGGTTACTAGCATTAATACTTTCACCAGGTGAGGAATAAGAAAGGGAAGAAGACCTGATAGGAGAAGAAGGAAAATTGTCAACATGAGGTTGATGTTCTGGGGGTGGAGGGTTAGCATTCAAAGCACCACGAGCATTTAGGATCACCAGAGTGGAAAAAACCATACCAATAACCCTATAGTGAATCTAGGAAGACTCATTGTAGCAATGTAAGGAGGACCAATATTTCCAAAAGCATGAATAGGATGAGGATCCCCATGTAAAGGGGTTCCTTGATTGGCAGGCTTCGAAACTGTTGCCATATACACAGAAACAACCCAGGGTCTGCTAAATCAAAGAGAACACACTACCAAAGTCCCTATAATATAAGAACAAGAAAACAACTCCCTTATGACATGGATAAAGGAAGTAAGGATCTTTCAGAGATGAGAGATGAGGCTGTCAACGAAGAAATGAGAGACAATTACCCACAACTACTCCATAATGGACTTCTAGAGGTGCAAATACCGGACACAACCAAGTACCCTCATAAGGAGCCAAAATTGTGTGTTGTACATTTGTCTTAGGTACTGATAGTACCACCACTGCAGTCACCTAGGAAGGTAACCTAGGAAAATCAATTAGGGCTACCACTTTGCGCTCGGTGGTTGGGCAAAACGATTGTGGGAGAAGGATTCCGCGAATGGGTAGGGAACATAAGACAAATGTCTTAGACCCGAAGTAACTCATATAGTGGTGTCACCATGAGGAATTTCCACTACTAATATTCCCCCCTTGACTCGCATAACCCCATTGGAGAGAGTGTTGGGGACCTGTCCATCATCTCCAACATATCTCAGACCAAATCCAACTGTGCCTCATAGGTACTTGAGCACATGCTTTGTTTCCACCCAATGCACATATCTTGGTTCAACCATGAATTGATTCAAGGTGTTAATGAAAAATAAAATATTTTGCCTGGTGTTAACTAAGTACATCAATGAACCAATAAACTGCCTATACATCATGGTATCCATCAAGTTTGAATCTGAATCCTCCAACGTTCTCAAATTGGTGGTCATAGGTGTAGTCATGGACTTATAGTCCAACATTCTGAATCTCTTCAATATATCAACTGTATACTTCCCTTTCCCGAGGAAGATATCACCAGGATGCTGCCACACCTATAATCCCAAGAAGTAATGCATCAACCCAATATCCTTCATCTCAAATTCTGAGGCCAATTTCTTCTTGCACCTGATAATGAGTTTCTCATCTCACGTGAGAAACAAATCATCGAAATATAAGACCAATATGAGAGGATCCCTACCAACCTGTAGGAGATATTGTTGGGGTATACTTCACTCTTGGTAAAGCCCAAGCTCTGCAAATACCCATCGATCCTTGAGTACCATGCCCTAGGTGCTTTCTTAATTCCATACAACGCCTTCTTCAACCTACACACATGTGTTTTCCTCAAAGCGTTGAGGTTTCTCTATGTATACCTCCTCCTCAATCACCCTATTGAGAAACACTATCTTCACAACCATCTGATGGATCTTCCAATTCATCACTAAAGTGAGAGAAATCACTGTCCTGATAGAAGTATACCTGGCCATTGGAGCAAAAGTTGCCTCATATTCTACTCCCTCTTTTTGGGAGAACCCTCTTGCTATGAACCTTGCTTTATACTTCTCAATACTGCCATCTGTAGTATTCTTGATCTTATAGATACACTTTGAAGTCACTACCGACTTCCCCTTTGGTCTTGGAACTATATCCCACACATCATTCTTCATGATGGATTGGTACTCCTCCATCATGGAATCCTTCCAAACCTGTTGGCCTGCTACTTCCTCAAAACTGGAAGGCTCATAATCAATGATATTGCTCATAAGATTCACATAGCTAGAGAATCTTTGTGGAGGCTTTCTCTCCCCGAAGGTGCCTCTCGGGGCCACATATCTCTATGCATCCTTCAAGGTGTCTTGAAGCCATCTAGGCCTCATGTCTTTGTCACTAGGAGGGTTCAGTAGATCCCCAACCTCTTCTGACTCTTCCTCATGATCTGAGGGTTGCCCCTCAGTACTGGGTGGTCTAGTATTTACCTCATTCTTTGGAGCCTCCTTCTCCTCACCACCTATTGTGGTCTCACGAGACCTCCTGAAGGCTATGTCCTCCTTAAATCTGACATTCCGATTGACCTCAACATATCACTGTCCTGGAATGTAGATGCGGTAGGAATTTGAAGTCTCACTATATCTGACAAACACACCCATCTTCCCAGAGGGGTCTAATTTCATCCTCTTCTCCTTAGGAACATGGATGTAGATAGGACATCCAAAGATCCTCAAATTCCCTATCTTTGGTCTCTCTCTTGTGAATGCCTCCTCATGAGTCTTAACCGCCAAAATACGGCGAGGACTCATGTTCTGAACATAGAATGTAGATTGCACGCTTCTGCCCAAAGCATATTGGGTAGATCTTGGTCATGCAACATTTCTTTGGCTGCCTCAGTTATGGTCCGATTCTTCCTTTCTACAACCCCATTTTGCTGAGGGTTAAACGACATTGTGAACTCCCTCTTAATCCATGCTTCCTTATAGAAATTTTTGAATTCGTTGGAGGTATACTCACCCCCTTTATCTGGCCTCAAAACCTTGATATTCTTCCCTGTCTGATTCTCCACTAGAGCCTTGAACTCTCTGAATCGAATGAAGACTTCATATTTAGTCTTCATGAAGAAGATCCACGTTTTCCTGGAATAGTCATCAATAAAGGTCACATAGTACCGACAACCACTCACAAATTGAACTGACATTGGTCCACATACGTCTGAATGTACTAGGTCCAGGATCCCTTTGGACCTACTATCACTATTGGGAAAGGTAGCCTTGGCATTCTTTCCAAGTGCATAGTCTCGACATACTCCTAGGTGTTTAGTCCCAAAATATGAAAGACTTGTGACCATCTTCCTTAATGCTGGGAGTGCTTGGTGATGTACGTGTCTCAATATCCTATGCCAAATATCACATAGATCATCATCGTTATGTACTAGGGCTTGAGTTCGCTGACCTATCAACTTGTAAAGACTTCCATCACAAGTTCCAATGACTTTTGTCGAGTCAAGACTCAATCCCTTTGGCCAGGAAAGAACTTTCCCATCAACGAATGCTACTGCATACCCTTTCTTCTCCATGACAGAGATAAAAAGTAGATTCTTCTTCAGTCCAGGTACATACAACACTTCACTCATCTTGAGAGTTTTTCCAGACTTCAGCTTGAACGAAGCTGTTGCAACTCCCTTGATTGCATACTTGGCATTATCTTTATTTTCCACTTGCAATGGTGAGTTCTCCTTTTCCAAATTGGTGAGTGTTTTATGTGACCCAATCATATGACGAGAAACACCACTATCTACCAACCAAGTCTCCATGGTAACCTGCCCAGAACAAGAACCAAGAATAAGATAAACACTTTTCTAGTGTTGATTTTCTTCAAACCCCATGCTCTGATACCATGCTATATTTTATTGCAGCTCAGATATGATCTTAATGCTTCTACAATTATGCACAAATTACTCATTTCAACTATAAACATAGATACAATGATATTCCTAACATTAACACAACGAAACATACACTTGCAATTTAATAATACACAAGTATTTAAACCAGAAGTCAATATTCTCAATACAAGAATCAATGGACTCCCGTACCAGAGATAATGGCCAAAAATTTTATGAGGAATTTTTGAAAACTTACAAACAATCTGTTGACCATGATCAAATCCTTAAACTTGTTGTTCATCCATCTATACTACTTTTTGGACACTTGTCAACATATTGAAGACTGTTGTGATAGTATTCCTTTGTTGCTGGTCACTTTTCCAGCCCTTAAGCACACTGTTCTGGCCACTCTAGTTGCTACTACAGGTCTGCACCAACCCTCCAAGGTTCACTCCTTACTGTTGGTCACCTATAGAGTTATCCCAAATGAATGTGACCTCTCTTCTTTGATAGACAAAGGGAACTTCTCAGATGATGTTCTTATTCTCTTGCAACAACAACCTCAACAATCCTCGCGGCTATGAATAGGCTTGCTCCTCAAGCTCGTGACCACTTCATCTTGGATAACTGACCCTCTTCTTAGGGATCAACCTCTTCTCCACCCTACTCGACCCTTCCTCTAGGACTAAAACAGGCCAGGGACCAACTTAACTTCTTCTGTCCAAGGAACCTTCCTAATAACAAGATAAAACACAATAGAAAATGAGGCCTAAAGGCCTCCCTCCATAGCTGGTAAGAGTCTCCTAAAACCGTAGAAAATTTCAAACCTCTTATTCCTCCATATCTCCACTTGTATTTTGTCACAATGACTTGATCTCTTATTCCTCCATATCTCCACTTGTATTCCTCCATAATTCTTTTCATATTATCTTAATTATATAGACATGATAAGGATGGAACATGAATTTTATGTGTACGAGACTTTGGGAAATATGTTATGTAAAATGAAAATAATGAGGATAATGAATCTATATAATGACCATATATCTTTTAATATTTTCCTTTCATGTGGATAATATATCCTTTGAAACCAAAATATATAAACTTTTACATATTCATGTTCTTCAAAACATATCTCCTTTCACAAACCCATATCATTTGAGTGTTCAAGCTAAAGTTATAGATACACCCAAACTATATATTTGTACCCAAAAACCAACACATTAAAAGTTTGAAAATCAAAATCTTTTAATCAAACTTTAGTTTCAATCTTTGCATTAATAGTGTCTATATATTAATGTTTCCAGCTAATCAATCAAAGTGAAACAAGTAATTCCCAGAATTGTAATGGATCGAAAAGGAGAAGAGTCATGCTCAAAATTGTTGCCATAGCTACAAATTATATTTTTATTTGGACCTGTTTCAAACATGGGTTTCTCATTATTTTTCCATTTTGAATCCAATTGAAAAGGAATGGTTTATCACTTGTGTAAGGAACTTTCAATCCATAATTAGGTCAAGAGACTGTATATAAACTTTGTGACCCAATTATGAACCCACAAGGTTTATTATGTAAGATTAGGATTCAAAACCCATTAATTATTTCACAAAAATAATTCCAGGAGCAAAGCTAAACATTTTCTTTTTCTAAAGAAAAGAAACAACTTATTACATGTGAAACTTACTCTTATAAGTCGACCATTGAACCTGGTCTCTGAGACAGTGATAACCCACAATGAAACTTCAAACCCTTAAAACCTGAACCATAAAATGGGAGAGACCCAGGAAAGTATGAGTATTAAATGGATCAATTTTGGTTCTTTTTGATAGAGAAAGGGTAAGTCACTTTACAGATTGGAGTTGAAACCATGGATGCCATTTAGTGCAAAAAAAATCATCTGGGTTTGAACCATATCCAACACAAGAATGTCTGTTCGAATACAAACCATCTAACATATAAAACCAAGATTGAAACTGAGTGAAGGATATAAATAAATCTTGGAGAGACAAAGCACTTAAAAAGATAAGGAAAACTCAATTTTGAGCTTTAAGTGCATGCAAATAGGTGTTGTTGAAAATTTCTTTCCTTCACAAAATGTTATGGAAAGTGCAAGCATGGAGGAGGCAAGTGAAACTGTTGCTAAACTTCTGTAAGAAAACACTTTCTTCATTTTTCTTTTCAAGAAATGGTAAATAGAGGGGAGAAGTGACATTTATGCACACATGAATGTCAAATAGAGCCAATATTAACCATTTTTAAGACAAATTTGCAGTAAAAGTTGTAGAACATATTACAGAGTCATGCCTATGGAAAATGATGCCCTTTAAACTATGATGAAGCATGAGTTCGTTACCAAAACTGTTGGGTGTGAGGGTTTACACCAACATAGCTCAGAGCTCTTTATTCCACTTCCAACAACACAAATGACCATAATCCAAGGCAATGTGAGAGTAATGGAGTGTGATAATGTGGAGTAATTACCCATGTCTCATTGCTTTGAATGCATGGCCAACTCAAAAACGTAGCCAACCCATTAAACAATGCAAAATATGCCAAGTCAACAATCCAAAACCCTCATGCATATTTCATAATATCACATCAAAATACCTCAATCCCACTGCTCATAACTCCATAATAAAACATGTCATAACTCATAAACCACATGCAATATGTTTTAAACTTTGCAGCTATATACAATATGTAGTTGCAATCAAATACCAATAAGTCACATACCTCATACCTTATGACTATGTCGTGTTTCAAATGTATTCGATGTGAAGTGTTATAACATTCGAATCATAACCCAAGAACTTTAATACCATATAAAACCATCGAGATTCGTATACGAGTTAAGAACCATATCATTCCATACAAGGTATCAATGCTATGGGTATTTGAGTCATATAACCCATTTTTTTTTTATAACGATGCAACCAAATATTTGATAGATATGATGATCATATATCAACTTTGAACTCATAAGAAAAGTGAACCTTAACAACCATATGCCCTTGGAATGTTACATATAAAACAATTGTCATGTGTAAATCTTGCATGACTCATGAGGTGCTTATTTGCATTTACCTTTGTATATTTTGAATAAGAATGCTTTTGGAAACCACTCAAACTGCCATGATTTTAAAATTTTGTTTGCATCAGAACACTATGCATGTGAAACATTTCAACGTTAACCATATATATGACCAAAACAACCATGAACCAATGAATGAAGAGGACAAAATTTTCAAATACAATACCGAGGAAAATCTTTTTAGAAGATCAACTTTTGCATTTTCTCTTTGGGGACCCCACCTAATAGCTATATAGTAGTTATAATAATAGGTTTTGCAATAATTTGTGATATTTTATATAAGTGAGTCAACATATTAGATGTCATTTTGTATTAGTTATCCACTTTTGAGTCAACATATTAGATGTCATTTTGTATTGGTTATCCACTTTTGAGTCCTTGATCAGACAATTATCAGGGTTCATGATTTTGTGTCATATTTGATGTATCATTTTTGATTTGGCATCCAATACATCATATACATTGGTGTTTTTTCTATTTTTATGTGCCAATGCATTTACACCTTCCTCTACCAATGTTCCTCCTATTGTCTTTGTGCACAATCTTTTCTTCAACTTTCAACGCAAACTAGTAGGCTTCAACAAAACTTATCCTATGTAGGCTCATATAATCTTGGACTAAAAAATTTATTCCATTTACATATATCGAGAGTTTCTAGTTATTGTCCTCATCATGACCTACATGAGTGGAAATCTTATAGAATTCTTCTATATATTCTTGCTTACTTTGGTCTCATTGCCTTAATTTCTACATCTGTTTGAAAATAACTTGTTTACAATCAAATGGAAAAAATATCTCTCAATTTGGACACCATCTTACTCCAAGTCCTTATCCTCTTCTTACTCAATCAAACTCGTTCGCTCTGCACAAAATCCAACCAAACAATAGCTTGACCTCTCAATCTAGTAATTGCAAACTTCACCTCAATAGGGTCTTTCAATTTCTCAAACTCAAAATATCTCTCCATCTCACTAATCCAATATATCAGTGCTTCATCTTTCAAACCTCCATAATAATATGAAACCTTGACCTTGGCTCCCTTCTTACTCTTCAAAATTTTTAATGAACTGTGTTGCAAGATCTTTCTCTACTTCTTGTTTTGGTTTTGAACTACTAGCTTCATGTTTTCCACTTTTTGTCTTGTTTCTAATTCTTTGATTCACCTTCTTAACTCATGTAATTATTGAGTCAAAGTTCTACCATCTCTTCTTGCCATTTCTGTAATCCCCAATCTTCTAATTTCTTGGAATTTAAATTTAAATTTTCTATTCCATCACATATGATGCCAAAGTTCCAATCACTCTAGGTTCAACTTAGGCTCTAATACAAAAATTTATGTAGTGGGGAAGGGAAATGAACCCAAAACGACCTACCATCCTTGGTTAGGGACCACGTGATTTATTGCAACAAAGATGAATTTAATAGAAACAATAACCTCACATAAGATATAATGCAAAGACACTAGAACATTGTTGAAATATTCTACTCATTCTCATTATAGTGCATATCAAAGTTATAGATACATTGTGGAATGTGTTAGGCTTATAATATTCTCAACCTCTCTTGCCGTCTCTTACTCACTTTTGCAGATCACACACCAATCATGTGCTTCTCTACACGTAGTTTACACTGTTGAACTCTTCTCCTTGGTTCCGAGAGCATTTTTGGAGATCATTCACTTCCATAAATTCTCTCACTCGTTTGTACTCTTCCTTTTCTTGCAACTAATCACTCTACTGCCAATCTCCTCTTCTCGAAAACTAATGTGACTTATTTGGCTTCAAGCCAAAATTTGCTTCATACTCCTTGAGACCAACCTATCATCTCTTGCATCTAAGTCTCATGAAGCTAACCTCCTCACAAGGATCAATCACTTCAACAAAAAATCTCTAAGAACTCGCTCTCTCGTTAGTGAAGCCAACTTGATCATCTTATTGTTGCACACATTTATCCTTCAACCTCTTGACCCTTGGGCCTCTAACTACGTCAACTGCCATTCTATAATGATTCCTCTTCACACCTTCTTGGCAAGGCCTATTTTCCACATTATCAACCTTAGGAATTCTTGCGTGTAACTCTTCAATAACCCTTGAGGGAACAACCTTCTTCTTTCTTATGCATATAATTTTTTATGCAAGATGCTTTTGCATACTAACATTATCCTCATGCCTCCATTATATTATACATTCTATAGTCACCTCATCGGCTACTCTTTGTGCCACCGCATACTAGTGTACATCATTATTATCTTACATCATACACCCATCATGGTAGTTATTAAAGTTTCGAAAAATGCCTAATTTTTGAAGAAAAATATTGCCTTAACAAACCATAGAAATTGTGACACCCATGATTTCCAATGTTTAGGGAAAACATGGAGACTAAGGTAACACCAACCATAAAAAAATCAGCACTTAATGATGAAACTAAAAACAAATTACTACCAAAAAATACCATTACAACACGAATCTACGAAGCTCCTAAGATACATAAAAACAATATTCCGTTGAGAACAATAATAAACATGATTGGTTCCCCATATACAAGTTAGAAAAATTCCTTACAAAGAAACTTAAAGGCATGATAGGACACACACAATCTTTTGTGAAATACTCTACTAAAATGGTTGAGGAAATCAAGGACATGAAAATTGAGAAAAAATAATTATTGGTAAGCTTTGACATAGTTTCATTGTTCACAAAAGTTCCAGTAGATGATGCGATTAAAGTCATTAGGGAATTGATCGATGAAGATAATTTTTTTTTAGTAAGAGTATGCTTAAAATCAACATATTTTATCTTTTGTGGATGCTTCTATGAAGAAATTGAAGGTGTGGTGATGGGATCCACACTATTCCCGGTGGTAGCCAATTTATACATGGAAAAATTTGAAAAACAAGTGATTAATTCTTCTTCCCAAAAACTGAAAGTGTGGAAGAGATATGTCGAAAATACATATGTAGTATGGCCACATGGAAGAGAGAGCCTAAATGGACTACTCAACCACCTAAGCAGTCAAGCAGAAAGCATAGAATTCACCATGGAATTAGAGGAAAATAGCAACATACCCTTTTTAGATATCCTCATATCCAAGAAAAACAATGGTGCACTATCACACAAAGTCTATCAAAAGAAAACCCACACGGACCAATACCTGCATGCAAGCTCGCACCACCACCCTGCACAAAAATTCGGGGTTATCAACACATTAGTAACTCGAGCAATTAGAATATCTGATGCAGATCACATCGAGAAAGAACTGAAACACCTGGAGAATGTATTCAAAAGAAATGGATATCATGAAAAACAATTTAACTTGGCAGTTTTAATGACTAGAAGAGTGTTGGAAATATGGCTACAACAGAGATGACGCAGATGATCAAGGCGCAGATGATCAAGGTTGTCATTGATGGCAATCGATTGTTTATGAAGAACAGATGCTGAAACATGCTGCAACACAAATGCAAACACAGACGCTGAAAAACAGTGCTGAAACAGCGTTGGAACACAGAAGCTAACGCAGATGCTTAAGGTTGTCATTGATGGCTATAACAGAAGAATGACGCAGATGATCAAGATTGTTTATATGGACACAGAGGCTGCAACATCAATGCGAACACAGATGCTGAAACACGACTGCTGCAACACGAATGCTGAAACACGACTGCTG
>ML776601.1:1387432-1407834 GCA_009831015.1 Picea engelmannii
TGTTTATAACACTGGTTTTCACAGTAAAGACTTGCTGCCATTAAGATTAATGATTCGAAGATAAAATTGAGAGAAATTGTTAATAATTTACAATAACTGATTCACCCCCCCCCCCTCTCAGTTATTTCATACCTGTAACAAAGAGGACCTTGGAACATGAGAAATGATGATTAGGAGGGAGGCCGAAATATAAACCTTCCATACATCAAAGGGACGATGGAAAAGACTGTGAAGATTCTAAAAAAGGGAAACATCAAAGTCTCTTTCTCTCCTCCTAACACACTAAGAAAGATGTTGGACCATGCTAAGGATGCCTTAAACCCTAGACTACAAAGTGGAGTATATGCCATCCCTTTCTCATGCGGAAAATAAGATATTGGAGAGACGGGTAGATCCTTTCAAGTCAGGCTTAAAGAACATTGCGTTGGCATCAAACATAACCGAAGCAAAAAGTCCACTCTAACGTAACACTCTGAAAAGTTAGGACACCACATATGCATCGAGAACACATAATTCATAGCTAAAATGGATCATTATGGAAAAAGGAAAATAAGAGAGGCTTTAGAAATTGAACTAAATAGGAATAACCTAAATAGAGACAAGGGATTAAAAATCAACGAAGCGTGGAAACCTATTTTTCACAAATTAAAAAATAATAATAATGGTCCAAATGCATAAGTCGGTCACAAATCATAAAACTTGGAACATTATTATTATAAATAAAAAAAAGATAACAATTGTCAATCAATGAGCTTAAGCTATTCTTGAGGATGATCCCAGCCGTGGGATTGAAACGTCGAGAAAGTTTCACTATACCTAATGTAGTTCTCCAAAAACATAACACTAATTACTACTACGTAAAACATGAACAAATTAAATGGCACAAATGTAAAATTGAGGCAAAAATAAACACACCAAAACAACAACCATTTATTTTAGAAGAATATGTTTTTATGTGCCCTAGTAGACTAGTAGACTATAGAAATGTCTAGCTAGAGAAGAGTTCCCTACAATAACAATTTATTTTCAGTGCATAGAGCTATTTTTTCAATTTGTTTAAATTGAGAAATAAAGGTGTTTAGTAGACACACAATTTCATTTTGTGATGTTGGATATTTGTCAAATTAGTTAGGATGAAATGGTTAGCTTATCAACCCAATAGACATTGCCCATCTAGCACAAGAGAACAACGATTTTTTTTCCCAAAGACATGTTTTCCTAGCAATAGAATAGATGCCCAACATTTTACAAAAACCAATTAAAAAAAATGTAAGTTGATGGAGTTTAAACAAAATGTTTACTTAAATGAAATGAGAAAGAAAGGGGTGTATAATTGATTGGTTTCTATTAGGAAAGTTCCCAACAAAGTGGCATATAACTTTGCTAAGGTGTGGCTTATTATGATGATTCTCTCATTTCTTAGATTCCTAGGAATTTGCATGATTTGACTCATTGTGTAGGAAGTTCATTTAATCATAGATACATGTTGAAAATTCGATTAGTAGTAAGAAAGTTTTTGTTAAGAAGTATCATATATAAAATATATAACATATTCTTTTCTTAACATGCACATGTAGGATTATGAGAAAAGGTTGTTATTATTGCATCAAAATGTATTTTCTATAGTTTAATATGGCGGAGATGTGTAACATAATACTAACACAACATAAATTAGACAAATATAATCGTTAAAAAATTAAATTAAAAAAAGAGTATGTAAAGTTACCTTAATTTGTTAATCTTAATACAATCTCTCTCTCTCTCTCTCTCTCTCTCTCTCTCTCTCTCTATATATATATATATATATATATATATATATATAATCGAACCCCAAATGATAGCTCAGTTCGACCCTTTCCATTGAGGCTAAATTTCCAAGGAGGTTGCAATATCTATTCTCACTGAGTCCTGTGGGGTTACTAGCGGCTATTGCAGCTAGTTGTTAATACTACCCTCCGTCTGGAAAAATGAGGAAAGGATGGAATCCATGAGGAATTAGTAAGGTACCATCTTCCTCACTCATATTCTTGGAAGTGCAAACTTTTCCTCATTTTTTTGCTCTCTAAAAGAGGTTTTCACTTACAGAGATTTGATCCCTCTTGGTGCATGATAAATCTAGGGTGTCTGTGTGTGTGTGTATATATATATATATATATATATATATATATATATATATATATATATATATATGGTCATAATTGGTACTAAAAAGTGGTTTTGTCCACACTATACAACACAATAATATGAACCAAAAAGGACTTATTAGAGGATTGACAATCAAGAAGTCCGAAAATTACAAAAAAGTTGCAGTTACGCCGACTTGATCTAACAGTCTTAAAAGTATACTCAAGGAACTGACTAGTATAAATATTGACATACCAATCTAAGATAAAAAATACCTTAAAAAACATTTAAAAACCCAATATTAAGAAAAGAAATTCCCACTCAGAGCTTCCTACTTGATGTCTGCCTATAGTTGGTGCAACAATTCAACATTTTCCATCTCTAAATATCAAGTTGCTTGATGGACGGTCTCCTCGTCCTTGACCACAACATGAAAAAACCCAATAGAAACATTTGGATGGGAAACCAAAGGGTAATAACTCTTATAAATACCCAAGACAAGTTCATACAACATACTGCACTCTACTTCCATCTTTTCAATTTGGGTACTTTGACAAGTCACAACCTATGAAATTTTTACATACTTAGCATTTTAATCCTCAATTTGGTTGGCCATTTGATTGCTAAGATGAGAGATAACTACTTGCATGTCTGTAAGGAGACAATCATTTCTCCTTTGTGTGCAATGAAGGTCGGATGATTCACACATGAAACATCACCTAGGATGACTATGGCATGCCATCCTCAACCAATGCCAACCCCTCTTGGATAAAAGACAAAGAGAGCCAGGGATTGAAATCTTTTGGATGACAAGAAAGAAAACCCAAACCTTCAACAATTCATAGAGCCTTGGAGCTAAACCAAAAAATATAACAAAATAGAACCCTTTTGAACCCGATAGAAAAATGCCAAAGAATCTAGAGATAGTCCCCTAGAACCACAAACAACATCAAACTTGAAGGAATTCCAGAGGATTAGGGTCATACAATATTGAATGATCCCATTTGTGCTACACCCAAACTTCACAAACCTTTTAACAACCATCATTGCAGACTTGTGGGAGAAAGGAGGAGGTATCAGAGGATGTGGGGGATTAAATGCTCATCCTCTCACTTGGAAAATGCATCCCCACATGTCTTGGTTTACATCCACCATTGATGAAATATACAATTCCCTTGACGATGATCTAATAACTATGGTTCTACAGGGATGTGAGAAAAGCTTGTGACCCCCCCATTTATTCTTATTGATTCCTCAACAAGTGCAACTATTTGTTTTTCGAATTGATTTTCTTGGTTATTGAGAGTCCTCAACACATGGAAGTATTCTATATCTTTGAAGCTCTTTGATATGCCATGGATTCTATAAATGAGCCTTGCTATATTATAATATATAGAGTTTTAGTGTTTTCTCATATGCTTGATTAAAATTGATGAATCCCCAATTATAATGAGACTCTTGATTTGTATTGAGCTTAGAATATTTAATCCTTGAAGGAGCACCAATTCTTCTACTTGGTGATTGTATGCTTCTCCTAACCCCCAAGAAAAACTAATTTCATGATTTCCTTTAGGATCAAAGGTGACCCCCCTTGTACCCATCAACCCTATATTTCCTTTCGAAGCCCCATCTAAGAGAAATATATGCTTCTTCTACTTAGTTTTCCAACTTTGGAATTCTTCCTCCTCCATGTTGAACTGCTAGGGAAAAGAACTTTTGGTTCTTCTCACTATATTTTTAGGAAACAAAAAGAATCCCATCAAAAGATCCTTAAGCCACTTTCTTTCCTCTTTTTCTAACATTAAAAATTCATTCCCTTTTATTCCCTTCACTTGGATCATTTCTATTAAAAAAATTCAAGCTTTAGTTGCAACTTATATCGGATGGAGAGTTCACAATTAAAGATGACTCTATTTCTTGTCAACCATATTTTCTAGCAAATAAACTTGGGCATTTCCATCTAATATTATATAAGAAGGGGCCTATTCAAAAATGAAACTTTGTATATTTTGTTCTAGGTAGTGAATATTTCTTTCCAATTCTTAGGGAGGATGATTTTATGCTCCAAATCTGAGACGAAAATTTTCCAAACCTAGGAAGAGAAATTACACTCTAGAAATAGATGACCCAAGGTTTCCTCTGCCTCATTGCACAAGGAGCATATCGACGGTCCTTGAATCTCTCTTTTCTATAGATTATCTATTGTCAATAATTTCCCATGAGCCATGATCTAGTAGAAGATGTTGACCTTTGGTAATGCATCCTCACCCAAACACAATTCCAAAGATTTGACTATGGTGGTTGAGGTAGCTCTTTTATCTTTAACATACATCCTTTCTTGACTGAATAATAATTTCCATTCAGTCATCATCCCCTACTATCCTAGAGGGGAATTTCAGAGAGGGGTTACTCACGGAGGAAGGGAAGTAAAAAAGACAACTACTTATTTAAAGGAGATAGAGGGGATATATCTTTCCACCCCTTCCAATAACCATCAACTTGTTCCTCTCATCATGAGAGCTCAAATAGGGTATTAATTATTTTATTCTTTATCCAATCTGTCATTTCATCTAGATTCATGTGGAGTATTAATACAAGATTATCCATTATTCCATACTCCCAATTCTGGAGTTTCTTTCCATTCCCTAGGGCCCATGTTAATTGAGCTTGAATAATGGGAGTTGTTGCTTTGCATAATTTCCAAGAAGGTGAGCCTCTCACTTTTTCAATAGGATGATCTAGACTTCCTTTCCTACCAGATTGAATGCATTTTTTTTTTTAATTACAAACTTCCATCACTCCTTTCCCTCCATTTCCAATTTCTAAAGCATTCACCCCCCCAAAGCTAGCTTCATAAACATTGGGTCTTTGATCTCTATTCCTCCATTCTCCTTTGGAGCTTAGATTGTCTTGCAATTGATTATATGGAACTTTTTTTAGTTGATATTCCCTCCTTTCCACAAAATTTTTCAAATATCCCTCCCAATTTGATGCGTTATTTTGATTGGAGCCAACATTTCCGAGATTTGATAAATAGGTAGGGATGATAAAACTTATTTTTTCAGTTCCACCCTCCCTATTGGATTTAACCATCAAGAACCCAATTGCTACATTTTTCTTTTAATTTTATAAAAATATTTTTCCAATTTGTGGCTGATGTGTTACTAAGTAAAATTGGCATTCCCAAATACTTAACAATGTCCAATTTGGAATGCAAGAAAATTCTAGGATCCTATAAATAAATTTCAATTGATAGGGATATATGTTCCATCTTAAATTGATCTGACCATATGATTCACTCATAAACTGATCCAAACAATACTTGATCTTTCCACAATGATAGACAATGCCCCTCCCATTAGAAAAGTTTCATCGATGGACCAAGAATGGTTGATTTTTTCTGTGCCCTTGACTATGAGAATTCCATGGAGATTTCTAGCTACTCGCTCATTGTCTATCATTTTTCTGAAGGATTTTTCCATGATTATATAGACGAGGGGAGAGAATGGGAAACCTTGCCTTAGAGCCCTTTTGATAAGGAAGAAAGGGGCGGGTCTGCTATTCACCAAAGGTACAATCTAGGGGTATCTAACACATGCTTTAATCCATTAAATAAAATGATTTGTTGAAACAAAACATGCATAAGACATAAAAAAAAATACTAACATACATTGTCAAATTCATTTGTCATATCCATTTTAATAATTGTCCCTTTTTCTCGATTTCTTCTACTATTGTGATTTTCCCCTTAGACAAAGAGAATATTATCAATGATATGGCTGTTCTGGACTAAGCCTCCTTGATTATTCAAGATAAGATTAGGGAGAATATTTTTCATTTTATTTGCAAGGATTTTTGTCAGGATCTTGTAGGATGTGTTACATATAGAAATGTGCCAAAATATGTTAAATGAGGAGGGGTAATTCTCTGTTGGAATTAGGGCTCGAAAATAAGAGTTTGTGTTTCCACCTACTTTGGGATTTCTTCTTGACTAGTTGAGCATACACTTTAGATCATGTTGATGATATTCCAACAAGCTCGGAGATATGGATTTAAAATCCATATGGACTTGGAGATTTATTTGGCTCTAGTCCCCAAATAGTGCTTATTATCTCTTTGTCATTGATCTCCTTGAACTACTCTCTATTTTCATCTATTGAGACTAGATTGGGAATCTCTTGAAGAATTGCAACAATAAAAGCAGGATGAGACTCTTCTTCCTCCAAGTAAAGAGATTTAAAATAATTATAGGTTGCATCCTTGATGGCTTCAAATTTAGTTAACTATTATCCAATCTCCAACTTTATCTCTTTCACATTATTTTTTTACAGCCTTGCTTTTTCTTTCTTGTGAAAAAAGGTGGTGTTCTTATCCCCATATTTTAGACACAAACTCTTTGATTCTAGTCTCCATAAATCCTTTTCTTTCTTTTTCACCTAGTGGAGTCTATCACATAAATTCCTCTCCTCCATTAAGCACCACCGAGTCACCTCCTTTGATTCCATACTAGCTTGTAAACAACTAAATTGGTTTTGGATATCAATTCTTTCCTACAATGGATGCTGGTATGAATTTTTTTCCCATTCTTGTAAATCATGTTTGAATACACAAAGATAAGGGAACATTGAATTGGTTTTCTCTAAGATTGCTTTATTATATCCATATATCTTGGGTCATGTATCCATAGAGGGTTTAGATGTAAATTGGATCAGACCTAGACCCTAGATCTGCTAAAATAAAGAAATATAGAATTATGGTATGAGATTCTAGAAGGGATAATATGAGAGGATTTTATCCGATTTTCAATCAAGAACTCTCTATGAAGAAGGAATTGATATATCCTAGCCGCTATATGTCCCAACACCCACCCCCCTTTTGTTTGACCAAGTGTTTTTTCCCTTCTTTGGAACTATGCCAACAAGGTCCCAATAAAAGATTAAGTCCTCCATTCTTTCTCAAAGTGGATCTCTTACTATGATTCCCCCTCTATTTTTCCCATTGGACAATACCATGTTAAAATTTCCTGTTGTTGAAATATTGTAACTGCAAAGAGTATTCTATTTTATTATTGATGTATTATTCATTAGATCAATCCCCTTTTGTGGATTGATCATGTCGGGCATTGTAAATGACCAAATCCCCTTTTGCGGATTGGTAAAACCCTAATTGTAACATGCTAAACGAGAAGTCATCCCCCAAAATATATTAAAGTGGTTATAACCACCCAGAATGAGAAGTCGGTCCTGCCAGTGAAAAGGCACCTCAGTTCAACACCTTCCAGATTGTATAAATAAGAGAGGCCAATGTGTAATTTGTTCACTCACTCACTTGTTCATCAAAGAGCAAGTTTGGAGCTGCAGTTGGAGAAGAAGGAAGAGAGAGAGAGGCACATACTTGGGAGAGGACTTTCTGTATTGTTTGGTTTATTCTCTTGGCATTGTATTGGCTATCTATATTAAGGATTTTTTCGTTGGGTTTTCTCCCCCATGAGGGTTTCCCAGGATAAATGATGTGTCTGTTATGATTGTGTTTCTCTCAGTGATCTTATCTATGCTATGGTTATCTAGTAAATTGAAAAGAAACCTAATAATAACTTAAACTCTAACATGGTATTAGAGATAAGCTGAATAGAGCATCTTTCAAAAGAAGAAGAAAAACGTCACTGTCGTCGTACATGAAAATTAGGGATTTTTATTGAATTAGATTTCCAGCCTCAAAACCATCTAGAAAAGTGCGCCCTAACCCAAGGAATTCTTTGGCACCTTCAACGCACATTTTTAGTGGGTAGATCTCCCAGAAAGTGAAACCCTAGTTTTCACTAGTACCTGAAAACTATAAGTACCAGAAGTACCAAAAAACCACAAGTACCAGAAAACTAGAAGCACCAGTCTAGAAATCTGCTGGTCAAGTTTGAGGGGGTAAAATTTGGATTTTCAGAAATCTGTCTGCACCAGCTTACTCGCCTCAACTTAGCGCATCTATCGCCTGGATCCGAATTTAAAAATTTGAAGTTTGAAAAATTAGGGTTTCCTCATAAAACCCTAAGTTGCAGTTGTAGTTGCAGTCTCATAATCAATTGCAGTATCAATTATAGTTGCAGTATTAGTTGAAGTATCAGTCGTAGTACCAGTTGCAGTCACCCTTGAAGTTTTTAAGAGTTGGTAATTATTACCGCTGCTACCAGATGGTGCCACTACTTGCAAATGCTATCTGAGGTATGTACCCACATATGTTTAGATTTTTAAGATTTAAAGGATATTTGCAGGAGAAGGGATCTCTTGCGATAGATCCAGAAGGATCTCAAGATCCAACACATTTAGAGGAATAATGCAACTCAGGTTTGATTATTCTGATATGCATCTATTTGTTATGACATTATTTTGATCTAGATTGCATGTTGAAGCTATGACCATCATACTAACCTTTGGTCAAAATTAAAGTCAAGGTATTAGATGGATTAAATTTGAGATCGTAGAGTTTATTCTCTAACCCAACCTTCTGTTAAGATAACATATTGTCCTAGTATAGAACACAGGTTGAACAAAGCACCTGTCATCTTGAGTGAAGGAGACTTGGAAGAAAATCAACACACTCATTCTTGAGAACAAAACTCCAGGTTCCATGTTTGATTGATTAAGTTGATAAGATTCAAAACGTGCAAGTGTCAAGAAAACATTATAGTTGAGGTAGCAGTCTTTGAATAGTATTATACTTGGTAGCATGTGGGCATATTGAGATAAATGCTTAATGTAACATATACAACTGACATCTCCTCTAGGAGAAACTTCTTGTGTTGATTCTAGGTTACCATGGAGGAATGTTTGATCACAACACTAGAAGAGTGTTGACCTCATTTCGTGTTGTATTTATTACTTTTGATCTTTGCTTCAGACAGGTCACAAGTGATAGCTCTAAAGGAGCTATTGTGATGATTATTCGTGTCTTTGTTTTATTTACTATTATCAAAAGAGTATTATTCTTGCTTGTTGTTTTGTTGACCTTGTTTAGGTCACAGGTGATAACCTTGAGGAAGCTATGGTGAAGGTTGCAGAAGGCAACATATTAGATGAGATATGAAGTAGACTACGTACATGACCATATACATTCATGTACCAAAGAAGATGAAGAAGAAGCTATCTTTTGAGATTCAAAGTATCTCATATGAATATTGACTGTAAGGAGAAGAAGGCTCCAAAGATGACCGAACATTAGAACAAGAACTCATAGCAGAATTGTTCAAAGGTTAATGAAGCCACCTTGACTAGAAGAAGAACTCATTTGAAGCTTGAATCAGTCTTTCACATTTAGACTTGATATTCAACACCAAGTATACCCTGTAAAGAGGTGATGAAGTCTGTATAGACTCAAAAGAAATCAAGGATAAGCCTGATCTCAAAAAGGATCGGATGGAGAGACAACTTCCAGTATTGGGAGATAGATGACATGAGAAGACTAGATCATAACTTCAGAGACTCCTAGAAGATATTAAATCTTCTAGAATATTCCCTTGTTTCAGTGACAAAGAAGGAAGCTAGTAAAAAAGACTAGGATATGGATTCTTCCGTGAGACTAGAAGAGAAGTCAATATTGAATTCCAAGATTGATCTATACAGATCAAGCATGTTGTAGATGTACAAATATTAATGTGTGTCTAAGAGGATTCTCCCAACAAGAGAGAGAAGACTATGACGAGACACTTACTCCAGTTATTGAAGAAGTAATTTCAGTATTTATGAAGACAACCAGAACAACCATGATTCATATATAGTATGAGATCTAGGGGGAGCAATCCCCATATTTAAAATCAAGTGGCAGTTGTTGCATTACATTAGTTGGGTCATGGAGACATGACTACAATGAAAGATAAAGTTACCTCCATGAAAGAAGAAGAGCTAGCTTCAGTATAAGTTATTAAGCCACTCTCAGTTTCAGATGAAAGTGTTGTCGTGATAGAATACGAGGAGTTAATCTCAGATTTTAGCAGCCACAGTGAGAATGTAGTAGTCATTCTTAGCCTCAGAGCAGCTGTAGGTGTAGAGTCCCATATTCCAGAAGGAACAGATGCAGAGAGAGTAGAGGACATACTCCTAGACAATGAGACAGATAATGCCTTGTAAAAAGCACATAGAGCTAGCACATGTTTGTGCATATTGAGTTGCAGCTGAGTAAGTGTACCAAATTGGTACAATGTAATGTGAAAATTTGGTTTGAATATTGAAGATAGAAAGACTCAGGTCTGTAGGTTGAAGTAATATCTGTACGTATTGATGCAAGCTCCTAGAGCTTGATTTACAGTTTCATGAAGAGCTTGGGAGTTACCAAATAGTAAAATTGATTCTAACATTTATCTCAAGGTTATGAATGATGAGCCAGTGATGTTACTACTATATGTAGGTGATGTATTCTTGACAAGATAAAGAAAATCTCATCACAGATTACAGAGGAAGCTCGCTAAAGAGTTTGACAGAAGATCTAAATGCATTATCTCTTAGGTCTTGAACTTTGGCAGAGAACAAAGAAGATCTTCCTTAACCAAGGGAAGTATGCAGATAAAATGAAGAGGTTTGACAAGTTGAAATGTAAATCCATGAACACACCCATGGAAATGAAGTTTAAGCTCCTGATAGATACCTCGTCAGAATTGGTTGATGCTACCTTGAACATACATATTATTGGTTAAGTGATGTATCTGACGAATACCAAGCTAGATACATGTTTTGCCTTGAGTCAGTATCTGGTAGAACCCAGACATGTTCAAATTGTTGCTGCAAAAAATATGATGAGAAACCTTAAGGTTACATTGGATTTTGGTCTCTATTATACTAAATATCATGACTTCAGACTGAGTGGTTACACCGATTCATATTGAGCTAGAAGTGTTTCTGATAGAAAGAGCACTTCAAGATGTTGTTTCAGTCTGAGGTTAGCCATGACTTCATGGAATAGTAGGGAGAAATTCAACATTTCTCCAAGCATGGCAGAAGCAGAATACATTGTTGCATGTTTCGCCAGTTGTGAAGCCATATGGCTTCATAAGTTGTTGACAGGTCTATTCGACCTAGAGATGGAAGCAACCATGATCCTATGTGATAACCAGAGCTGCATAAAGATGACAAAGAATCCTATATTTCATAACAAGTCAAAACACATAGAGATCCGATATCACTACATCCGTAACATGGTGCAAAGAGGAGCCATAAAGCTCCAATATGTTAGTACGAATGAATATGTTGCTAATGTGTTGACCAATACTCTATCTCGTGTAAAGTTTGAGCACTTTCAAGATAAGCTTGGTATAGTCCGAAAGGATCTCCCTCGAAAGGGGGAGTAGTGTTGATGTGCTAGCTTAATTGTTGTGTTGATGTGCCAACTTAATTATTGTGTTTATGTGCCAGCTTAATTGTTGTGATGATGTTCCAACCTAGTTCTGTGATGCCAGCTTAATTGTTTTGATGATATGCCAACCTAGTGCTATGATGCCATCTTAATTGTTGTGATGATGTGCCAGCCTAGTGCTGTGATGCCAACTTCATGTTGATGATATGCCAGCCTTGTTCTGTGATGATGTGCTAGACTTGTGCTGTGATGATGTGCCATCCTCATGCTGTGATGATGTGCTAGCTTAAGTGTTGTGATGCCAGTCTTGTGCTGATGACATGAAAGCCTCGTGCTGTGATGATGTGCTGACCTCGTGTTGTGATGATGTGCCATCCTCGTGCTATGATGATGTGCCAGCCGCGTGCTGTGATGATGTGCAAACCTTGTGCTGTGATGCCAGCTTCATGCTGATGATACTGTGTAGCCAGATTTGTGCTGTGATGCTAGCCTTGTGCTAAAGACTCCCAGTCTAGTGCCGATGTTGATGATGCTCCAACCTTCATGTTGTGATGCTGCTGTTGTTGATGATGCTCCAACCTTTGTGCCGTGATATTGCTGTTTTTGATGTTGTATCAACCTTGTGATGTTATTGATGATGATGATGTTTTAGTGTTATACTAATCCATGTTCTTGTAGTTGATGATGACGATGCCACTTCAACTTCTTGCTGAAATTGATGATGACGATGCCACTTCAACTTCTTGCTGAAATTGATGATGATGATGCCACTTCAACTTCTTGCTGAAGTTGATGATGATGATGCCACTTCAGCTTCTTGCTGAAGTTGATGATGATGATGCCACTTTAGCTTCTTGCTGAAGATGATGATGATGATGCCACTTCAGCTTATTTCTAAAGATGATGATGATGATGCCATGTCATCTCCTTGCTGAAGATGATTATGATGATGATGATGTTATTTCATCTTTCATGCCGAATATGATGATGTTACTTTAGCCTCACGCTGAAGATGATGATGATGTTACCTTAGCCTCATGTTGATGAGGATGATGATGCCATTCCAACTCCCTGCTGTGAATGATGATATTTATGTCGAGAAAAACTTCTGATGATTTATAGATATGCCAATCAGTGTTCCAAGATGCTGTTGATGATGATGCCCTCTCTCTCGCCTGATGTTGTTGTAGAGTACCCTTCTTGTTAAGGGGGAGTGTTGAAATATTGTAACTGCAAAGGGTATTCGATTTTATTATTGATGTATTATTCATTAGATCAATCCCCTTTTGTGGATTGATAATGTCGGGCATTGTAAATGACCAAATCCCCTTTTGCGGATTGGTCAAACCCTAATTGTAACATGCTAAATGAGAAGTCGCCCCCCATAATATATTAAAGTGGTTATAACCACCCAGAATGAGAAGTCGGCCCTGCTAGTGAAAAGACACCTTAGTTCAACACCTGCCAGATTGTATAAATAAGAGAGGCCATCACCTCATTTGTTCACTCTCTCACTTGTTCATCAGAGTGCAAGTTTGGACTAGATGGTTTTTAGGATGAAAATCTTTTTCAATAAAAAGCCCTAATTTTCGTGTACGACAACAATGATGTTTTTCTTCTTCTTATGAAAGATGATCTCTCCAGCTTAGCTAGAAAGTTTTGACTTGTCATGAAATATGAGATTCTCTGTCATCTTTATGCAGCTCTGGTTATCACATAGGATCATGGTTTCTTCAATCTCTAGGTCGAATAGACCTGTCAACAACTTCTAAAGCCATATGGCTTCATAACTGGTGCAACATGCAACAATGTAATCCACTTCTGTTGTGCTCGGAGCAATGCTAAATTTCTCCCTACTATGCCATGAAGTCATGGCTAACCTCAGACTGAAACAACATCTTGAAGTGCTCTTTCTATCAGAAACACTTCCATCTCAATATGAATCGGTGTAACCACTCAGTCCGAAGTCATGATCTTTAGTATATTAGATACCAAAATCCAACGTACCCTTAAGGTATCTCATCATATGTTTTGCAACAACAATGTGAACACGTCTGGTTTCTACCAGATACTGACTCAAGGAAAAACATGTATCTAGCCTGGTATTCGTCATATACATCACTGAACCAATAATCTGTCTGTTCAGGGTAGCATCAACCAATTTTGACGAGGTATCTACCAGGAGCTTCAACTTCATTTCCATGGGTTTGTTCATGGATTTACATTTCAACTTGTCAAACCTCTTCATTTTAACTGCAGACTTCCCTTGGTTAAGGAAGATCTTCTTCGTGCTTTGCCAAAGTTCAAGACCCAAGAGATAATGCATTCAGATCTTCCGTCAAACTTTGTAGCGAGCTTCCTTTGCAATATGTGATGAGATTTTCTTTATCTTGTCAAGAATACATCACCTACATATAGTAGTAACATCACCGACTCATCATTCATAACCTTGAGATAAAGGTTAGAATCAATTTTACTCTTTGGTAACTCCCAAGCTCTTCAGGAAACTGTAAATCAAGCTCTAGGAGATTGCTTCAATATGTACAGAGCTTCCTTCAACCTTCATAACTGAGTCTTTCTATCTTCAATCTTCAAACCAAATTTTCACATTACATTGTACCAATTTGGTACACTTTCTCAGCTACAACTCAATTTTCACAAACATGTGCTAGCTCTATGTGCTTTCTGCAAGGCACTATCTGTCTCACTGTCTGGGAGTATGTCCTCTACTCTCTCTGCAACTGTTCCTTCTGGAATCTGGGACTCTACACCTGTAGCTTCTCTTAGGCTGAGAATGACTGCTTCATTCTCACTATGGCTGCTAAAATCTGAGAGTAACTCCTCTTATTCTATCACGACAACAATTTCATCTGAAACTAGAGTGGATCAATAAATGATACTGAAGATATCTCTTATTATTTCATGGAGGTAACTTTATCTTTCATTGTAGTCATGTCTCCATGACCCAACTAATGTATTTCAACAACTGCCACTTGATTTTAAATATGGGGATTGCTCCCCCTGCATCTCATACTATATATGAATCATGGTTGTTCTAGTTGTCTTCATAAATACTGGAACTATTTCTTCAATAACTGGAGTAAGTGTCTCGTCATAGTCTTCTCCCTCTTGCTGGGAGAATCTTCTTAGAAACAAATCAAGATTTGTACATCTACAACATGCTTGATCTATATATATCAATCTTGGAAGTCAATACCAACTTCTCTTCTAGTCTCACGGAAGAATCCATATCCTTTCTGACTAGCTTCCTTCTTTGTCACTGAAACAAGGGAATCTTCTAGGAGATTTGATATCTTCCAGGAGTCTCTGAAGTTACGATCTAGTCTTCTCATGTCATCTGTCTCCCAATCCTGGAAGTTGTCTCTCCATCTGATCCTTTCTAAGATCAGGATTATCCTTGATTTCTTCTGAGTCTATATAGACTTCATCATCTCTTTACAGGGTATACTTGGTGTTGAATACCAAGTCTAAATGTGAAATACTGACTCAGGATTCAAACGAATTTTTCTTCCGGTCAAGGTGGCTTCATTAACCTTTGAACAATTCTTCTATGAGTTCTTGTTCTAATGTTCAGTCATCTTTGTAGCCTTCTTCTCCTTACAATCAATCTTCATATGAGATACTCTGAATCTCAAAAGATAGCTTCTTCTTCATCTTCTTTGGTACTTGAATGTATATGGTCATGTACGTAGTCTGCTTCATATCTCATCTAATATGTTTCCTTATGCAACCTTCACTATAGCTTCCTCAAGGTTATCACCTGTGACCTATGTTAATGTTTAAGCTATTATTAAGTTTCTTTGCATTTCACTAGATAACAATAACATAGATAGAATCACTGAGAAATACACAATCACAAGAGACACATCATTTATCCTGGGAAACCCTCACGATGGAGAAAACCCAACAAAAATTCCTTAATATAGATAGCCAATACAATGCCAAGAGATAACTCAAACAAATACAGAAAGTCCTCTCCAAGAAGTGCGCCTCTCTCTCTCTCTTCTTCTTCTCCAACTGCAGGTCCAAACTTGCACTCTGATGAACAAGTGAGTCTGTGTCCAAATGAGGTGCTAGCCTCTTTATTTATATAATCTAGCACATGTGGATGGAGGTGTCTTTTCACTGGCAGGGGCGACTTCTTGTTTTGGGTGGTTATAACCACCTTTATTATATTTTGGGGCTGAATTCTTATTCTGCTTATTACAATTAGGGATTGACCAATCCACAAAAAGGGATTTGGTCATTTACAATACCCAACATGATCAATCTACAAAAGGGGATTGATCTAATGAATAATACATAAATAATAAATAGAATACTCTTTGCAGTTACATTATTTAAACACTCCCCCTTAACAAGAAGGGCATTCTACAACAACATCAGGCGAGAGAGAGGGCAACATCATCAACAACATCTTGGAACACTGATTGGCGTATCTATAAATCATCGTAAGTTTTTCTCATCAACAACATCGTCATTCACAATGGAATGAAATCATCATCTGCATCAATATGGATTAGTATAAAACTAATACATCATCATCACAACACGAGGCTGGCACATCATCACATCACGAGGTTGGCATAGTACACAACAATTAAGATGGAATAACAACACAACAATTAAGATGGAATCTCAACACAACAATTAAGCTGGAATCTCAACACAACAATTAAGCTGGAAGCACAACACAACAATTAAGCTGGAATCTCAACACACCAATTAAGTTGGAATCTCAACACAACAATTAAGCTGGAATCTCAACAAAACAATTAAGCTAAAAGCACAACACTAGGCTAGAATCACCACACAACAATTAAGCTCGAAGCACAACACTAGGCTGGCATCACGACACAACAATTAAGTTGGAAGCACAACACTAGGCTGGCATCACCACACAACAATTAAGCTGGAAGTACAACACTAGGCTGGCATCACCACACAACAATACTCCTCCTATCGAGGGAGGTCCTTTCAGACTATACCGAGCTTATCTTGAAAGTGCTCAAACTTTACACGAGATAGAGGCTTGGTCAACACATCGACAAACTGTTCATCCATGCTAACATATTGGATATTTATGGCTCCTCTCTGCACCATGTCAGAGATTTAATGGTATCATATATCTATGTGTTTCGACTTGTCATGAAATACAAGATTCTCTGTCATCTTTATGCAGCTCTTGTTATCACATAGGATCGTGGTTGCTTCGATCTCTAGGTCGAATAGATCAGTCAACAACTTACGAAGCCATATGGATTCACAACTGGAAGAACACACAACAATTTATTTTTCTTCCGTTGTACTGAGAGGAACGATTGATTGCTTTGTACTCTGCCATGAGATCATGGCTGATCCCAAACTAAAACAACATCCTGAAGTTCTCTTCCCGTCAGAGACACTTCCAGCCCAATCTAAATCAGTGTACCCACTCAGTGTGAAATTATGATCTCCATCATAACTGAGACCACAATCTAATGTATCCTTAAGGTACCTCATCACATGTTTTGCAGAAACTAGGTGAACATGTCTAGGTTCTACCATAAACTGACTCAAAGTGTTCACAGAAAAACAGATGTTTGGTATGGTGTTCTTTAGATACATCAACGATCCAATGATCTGTCTATATAGTGTGGCATCAATAAATTCTGACGAAGTGTCGACCAGAAGCTTCAACTTCGTTTCCATGGGTGTATTCATGGACTTTCACTCCAACATATCAAATCTCTTCAAAATTTCAAATGCATACTTTCCTTGGTTAAGGAAGATCCTTTCTGGGCTCTGTCATATCTCAATACCTAAGAAATAATGCATTAGGCCTAGGTATTTCATCTCAAATTCGGAAGCGAGCTTCTTCTTACATTCGATGATGAGATTTTCTTCTCCAGATAAGAATAAGTCATCCACATACAACAACAGTATCACCGTTTCATCAGTCATAACCTTGAAGTAGAGGTTAGAATCAACTTTACTCTTGGTAAAGCCCAAGCTCGTTAGAAAACTGTCTATCCTTCCATACCAAGCTCTAGGAGCTTGCTTCAAGCCGTACAGAGCCTTCTTCAACTTGCAGACATGAGTCTTCCTATCTTCAACTTCAAATCCTTGAGGTTGTTCTATATACCCTTCTTCTTTGATGACACCGTTTAGGAAGGCTGTATTTACGTCCATCTGGTGTAACTTCCACTTCATCTTAGTTGCAATGGCTATGATGGTTCTGATTGAAGTGTATCTGGCTACATGAGCGAATGTCTCTTCATAGTCAATGCCTTCCTTTTGAGAAAATCCACGAGCACCAAATCTTGCTTTATACTTCTCAATACTTCCACCAACAACATGTTTTATTTTGAAAATCCATTTGGAAGATACCACATCCTTGTTCTTCGGCCTGAGAACTATTTTCCATACATCATTATTTATTATGGATTGGTATTCTTTTGTCATGGCATCTGCCCATTCTTTCTTCTGAATGGATTCTTCAAAGCAGGTAGGCTCCTTCTCTAGGAGATCACACATCAAATCCATATAACTGGATAATGGCTTAGGTCTCTTCACCTGTCTCGTGGTTCCTTCAGGAACACCATATTTCTCATCATCTTGAATAAGCTCCCTATCCCAAGCAGGCTTTCACTTATGAGAGATCATCATCTGAGGAGGTTCCTGAAATTATACTATGTCATGATCTTCTAGAATTTCCTCATTAGGGGAAGCTATGACTTCCCTCACTGGTTCTGCAGCTATGGGAACCTTCTGAACTGATTCTGCAACTCTGGGAGCTACAGGTTCCTCTTCATATACTTCTTCAAGCTGACATCGTCTTGATTTCTTGAGTGTTCATATTCATCAAGAGTCACATCCCTGCTGATCTCAATGTGATGGTGACCTGGTATATAAACCCTGAAGGCTTTGGAGACTTCATAGTATCTAATAAATATTCCCTTATTTCCTAAAGGGTCTAGCTTGTTTCTCTTCTCTTTTGGAATATGTACAAATATTGGGCAGCCAAATATTTTGAGATGGCTTACTTCTGGCTTCTTTCTGGAGAACATCTCTTTAGGGGTCTTGAACCCAAGTGCACTATGGGACAATCAGTTTTGTACATATACTGTTGTTTTTTATGCTTCTGCCCATAAGCACATTGAAAGATCTTGATCATGGATCATGGTCTTCACTGCTTCCATTATTGTTTTGTTCTTTCTTTCTGCCACATCGTTTTATTGAGGATTGTAAGGAGTGGTGAGATCCCTCTTAATCCTGACATATTTGTAATAGTTTACGAACTCTTCTGAGGTTTATTATCCTCCATTATCTGACCTAGGTATCTTGATCTTTCTTTAGGAAAGTTTCTCTATCAAGGCTTTGAATTCCTTGAATTTTCTAAACACTTCATCTTTTGATTTCAATAAGTAAACCCAGGTTTTATGAGAATAATCATGAATAAAAGATACATAGTATACATACCCATTGATGGCGGATGATGGCATTGGGCCACACACATCTGAGTGGATGAGTTCTAGTACTCCTTCTGCTTTTCTATCTCTTTTTGGAAAAGGGTTCTTGATGTTCTTCCTATTAATATTATGGTAGCTGCGGGAGGTATTTACCTCTACATGTGAACCTGACGAGAATAGAAGACTCCGGGAAGCAAGAGAAACCCTAATGAATTGGCTAATAACCCTAGAAGCCTTGTCGGCTCAAGAATATAATTTATATTAGGCTATTATCCTCCAAGAGAAGAAGTCGACCATAATTAATAATAATATACTGAACAGACATATATCCAGAAGGAGAAGTCAGCCCCAGTAAACTGGCAGGATCACTATAAATACAGGGCGCCAGTTTCTCATTAGTCACATCTCAGGACTACATTTTTCCCAGTTGGTGCGCACTGCAGGTGTAGCTGGTGCGCAGGTTTGGAGGAGGGTTGCAGGTGCAACTACAACAGCATCAAGTTTCAGTATTTGGCTTGGATATCTCTTGACTAGGGTTTGGACTATCTGATCAACTTTTTGTGATGTGCTATCCTTAGGGAGAGATGCGCTGCTCCTTGTTTGGCTATCTAGCCTAGGGTTTTCTTCCGGAGGAATTCTTAGGTCAATATTAAGGTGCTCGGAGGGAGGCTTCGACCTGTGGTTGGGAGACGAGGGTATCGTCATGGTAAAATGAGCACACAATCCTTTATATTCTAACAGGTTATGGGTCCACACCCCTTCAGTCAGCCTAAAACGCTGGAAGGAAACATAGCCGCTAGATATTGAGCTCGTTGAGGAACTGTCGCTAGGGTTACTAGAAGGAGTAGCTTCCAAAAGCACTGTAGCTAGGGTTACCAGCGGTAGCAGTTGAAGAAACCATAAACCTCTTGTTGAGGCACCTTAAGTGACGAGATTGACCTAATATCCAGATAGATCAGTGCGCCATAGCCCATCGCATCTCCTGGTACACTCAGAAGGCCAAGACGTGAAGTTTGGATTTCTGGTCAAATCTAGGGTTTGACGAAGTTGAGCAAGCCATGACGAAATTTATGAAGTCTGAGAACAAGCTAGAAGGAGCCTCCAACTTTAGAGCATGGAAGACAAGGATTGACCTCATCCTTGCTAAGAATAAAGTGTTGGACATTGTGAAAGGAAAGATCGTGAAGCCAAAGTTCAAAGAAGGAGAAGAGAAGGAACCATAGAATGTTGCATCTATGGAGAAATTCAAAGACGTTGACATCAATGCCATGAGTAGCATAGTGGATTCCATAAAAGACCACTTGATACCCTACATCTCCCATCTTGACTCATCAAAGAAGATGTATGATGCCCTAACTAATCTCTTCTCAGTCAGAAACATTGGACAAGTTATGTTAGGATGTTATGCTCATAACTTCATGACATGAAGATGAATGATGATGATAGCATAACATCCTACTTTGTAAGGAT
>ML776601.1:1411019-1425937 GCA_009831015.1 Picea engelmannii
GAAAGATTGGCCCAGATGTTTCAGTTTTTATCATAACATTGTTTCTATGCAGATGAAGACTACTGTGGTGGCAAACATTCTTTCAGATCTCACAGACGTGAGTGAAAGATTGGCCCAGATGATACAATTTTTATCATAACATTATTTCTATGCAGGATGCTCTCAGATGTTTGTTATGAAGACTATATGTCAGTATATGAGAACTACTGTGGTGAATATGTTTCACTATTGCTGATCAAGTACTTGTGTGTTACTTGATGTGGTATTTAACCACTGGATTGTAGTTGTGTACTACGGGAATAGACACATGTGTGTTCTATAAATTGATATTGTACCAGTTGTCATAGGAGATTATCCAGTCAGATAATAATGACAGGTGCTCGTGGTGCTACTAGTTGTATGGTTTGTTGTGCTCAAGACCATTCTATTGTTGCACTAATTTCCTTGAAGACTATCAACAGTTTATTGGAGATGATGATCATTCAGGTGAATGATGAATAGAGATTTTCAGACGACAAACAGTTCAGAGCTTTTACTCCACTTGTATCACTTTATGGTGAGAGTGACTTATTCAGCATCATATTACTCAAATGAAGTATGGTTACAAAAGATGATGCAGTTGATAGTAATAGTGATGCTCATGATCTAGTCATGAAATAGTCTAGATGACTTTATTGATGCTACCGGGTAAATGGTATGTTTTGTGCTCAAGTCCATTACTTGTAAATACCTCTCTAGCTAGGAGGGAGTGTTAATATTATGGTAGCTGCGGGAGGTATTTACCTCTACATGTGAACCTGACGAGAATAGAAGACTCCGAGAAGCAAGAGAAACCCTAATGAATTGGATAATAACCCTAGAAGCCTTGTCGGCTCAAGAATATAATTTATATTAGGCTATTAGCCTCCAAGATAAGAAGTCGGCCATAATTAATAATAATATACTGAACATACATATATCTAGAAGGAGAAGTCGGCCCCAGTAAACTGGCAGGATCACTATAAATACAGGGTGCTAGTTTCTCATTAGTCACATCTCAGGACTGCAGTTTTCCCAGTTGGTGCGCACTGCAGGTGTAGCTGGTGCACAGGTTTGGAGGAGGGTTGCAGGTGCAGTTGCAACATCAACAAGTTTCAGTATTTGGCTTGGATATCTCTTGGCTAGGGTTTGGACTATCTGATCAGCTTTTTGTGATGCGCTATCCTTGGGGAGAGATGCGCTGCTCCTTGTTTGGCTATCTAGCCTAGGGTTTGCTTCCGGAGGAATTCTCAGGTCAAGGTTAAGGTGCTCGGAGGGAGGCTTCAACCTGTGGTTGGGAGACAAGGGTATCGTCGTGGTAAAACGAGCACACAATCCTTTATATTCTAACACTTCCCTTGTGCACATCCATCGCACACACCTTCATGGTCAACCTTGAGTTCTAGTAGACTTGTGACAACTTTGCACATATATGGTAATGCCTTGTAGTTGATGTGTGCTAATATTCTATGACAAATTTCACATGGATTCTCAATGGCATGGGCCATGGCTGCTTCTGAGTGACCCTTTAGTTTATACAAACCACCTTCTTCTTTCCCATTGACGATTGCTTCTTTCATGGTTTCTCCTTTAGCCCACATAAGAAATTCTCCATCTATAAAGGAAATTCTTTGAAGCCTTTCTTTTCTAAAGCTAATATGGAGAGTAGGTTCTTTGTCAAGCCTTGTACATAGAGTATGTCCTTCATCTTCATTAGAGTCCCTGAATTAAGCTTGTAGTTTGATTCTCCCACTCCCTTGATAGGGTATTGATAATCATCTCCAAGTGTAACTTTATGAGAAACATTATTTTCTGAAAGGCATGAGAGAACATCTCTTTGACTTGTCATGTGCCTGGAAGCACCACTATCAATGAGCCAAGTGTCCTCTCCAGGTGTTACCGATCCTGAGAGGGCCGAGATTGAGACATAGTCTTTAATTTGTTCTTTTAACATATTTGCGGGTGGCTCTTCATATTCAAATACATGGGCATGATGCCTCTTATTTTTTCTCTTGTATTCTTCTCGTCTAACTTGACAA
Source organism: Picea engelmannii (assembly GCA_009831015.1). NCBI lineage: Eukaryota > Viridiplantae > Streptophyta > Pinopsida > Pinales > Pinaceae > Picea > Picea engelmannii. The sequence goes on from ML776601.1 coordinate 1,413,077, forward strand.
TGTATCACAATATGTCCCATCTTTTCACAATGGTAGCATTGGATAGATGAGTAATCTCTTTCCTTTCTTTGTCCTTTCTTCTGGAATCTCTTTGGTTGAGATTCTTTATGACTGAATTTGTTTTGGGGGTGAGACTATTTATGAGTTTATTTATGGAAGTAAGACTTCTTTCTTTATTCTTTAGTGTGAGTAGCTAGGGATTGATCTTCGTCTCTTGGAAGTAAGGCTTCCCGATTAGCTACTCTTGATTATTCGTGAATGCATTCTTCCCACAGTCTGTCAAATAGTAGTTTCTCCTTTCTTGTACAAATGGTTTGGATGAATGCATCCCAAGGTCTTGAGAGACCATTAAGGGACGTCATTATAAGTTCTTCTTCGTCTATAGCATCTCTGATCGCTTCTAGTTGTTATTTGAATTGAGATATTCTGGAGAAATATTATTGGATTGATTCTCCTCTCTGCATCCTTGTAATTTTGAGATGAGTTCTTAGATTCATCTTTCGGTTTATGTTCTTTCCTTCATATAGTCTGGTTAGGGCATCAAACATTTCTTTCAGAGTCTTCTTTGATTAAAATTGAGGAATCAAGTGATCTTTGATCAAATCCACAATGATTCTTTTGGCCCTAACTATGTCCTTGTGGTGTTTTTCTTTATCTGCAGTATCGACGGGTTTTGGTACTTCTTCTTTGACGAATCTTGCTAGGTCATTCTCTTCAAGAATGAGACCAATCCTATACTTCTAGGCACAAAAGTTTTCCACACCTTCCAGCTTGTCAACAAGCTTAGTTCTTGCAGACATCTTTTACTTGGGGCTAGGAAAATGACCAAAAATGAAAATGCTCAAAATTAAATTCTGAACTTACCAGGAGGTGCGCTTGGATGAGGCGAGTAGCCTGGTGTGGTTAGATTTCAGAAAATCCAAATTTTACCCCTCCAAATTTGATCTGCGGATTTCTGGACTGGTGCTTCTGGTACTTCTGGTACTTTGTGAAAAACTAGGGTTTCACTTTCTGGGACATCTATCCACTGAAACGTTGCGCTGAGGATGCCAAAGTGATCCTTGAGAAAGGGTGCACTTTTCTAGATGGTTTTGGGGCTGAAATACTTCTCCAACAAAATGCCCTAATTTTCATGTACGACAACAGTGATGTTTTTCACTTTCTCTTGTGAAATATGCTCTCTTCAGCTTAGCTCTGATACCATGTTAATGTTTAAGCTATTATTAAGTTTCTTTGCATTTCACTAGATAAAAATAGCATAGATAGGATCACTGAGAAATACACAATCACAAGAGACACATCATTTATCCTGGGAAACCCTGATGGGGGAGAAAACCTAGCAAAACTTCCTTAATATAGATAGCTAATACAATGCCAAGAGATAACTCAAACAAATACATAAACTCCTCTCCAAGAAGTGCACCTCTCTCTCTCTTCTTCTTCTCCAACCGCAGCTCCAAACTTACGCTCTATTGAATAAGTGAGTGCGTGTACAAATGAGGTTCTAGCCTCTTTATTTATACAATCTGGCACATGTGTACAGAGGTGTCTTTTCACTAGCAGGTCCAACTTCTTGGTCTAGGTGGTTATAACCACCTTTATTATATTTTGGGGTTGGCTTCTTATTTTTCTTATTACAATTAGGTTTTGACCAATCCGCAAAAGGGGATTTTGTCATTTACAATACCCGACATGATCAATCTGCAAAAGGGAATTGATCTAATGAATAATACATCAATAATAAATAGAATACTCTTTGCAGTTACATTATTTCAACAACCTGAACAAGTTCAACAAAACAACAAGCAAGACTAATACTCTTTTGATAATAGTAGATAAAACAAAGACACAAATATTCACCACAGTAGCTACTTTAGAGATATCACTTGTGACCTGTTTGAAGCAAAGATCAAAAGTAAGAAATACAATATGAAATGAGGTCAACACTCTTCTAGTGTTGTGATCAAACATTCCTTCATGGTAACCTGGAATCAACACAAGAAGTTTCTCCTAGAGGAGATGTTAGTTGTATCTGTTACATTAAGCATTTATCTCAATACACCCACATGCTACCAAGTATAATACTCTTCAAAGACTGCTACCTCAACTATAGTGTTTTCTTGACACTTCTGGTACTTTTGGTACTTCTGGTTTTCTGGTACCGGTGAAAACTAGGGTTTCACTTTTCGGGAGATCTACCCACTAAAAAGGTGCGCTAAAGGTGCCAAATAATTCCTTGGGTTAGGGCACACTTTTATAGATGGTTTTGAGGCTGAAAATCTTATTCAATAAAAATCCCTAATTTTCATGTATGACAACAATGATGTTTTTCTTCTTCTTGTGAAAGATGCTCTCTTCAGCTTTGCTAGAAAGTCATAACAAATAGATGCATGTTCATAACAAATTGTTGCATGTTCCGCCAGTTGTGAAGCCATATGGCTTTGGATGTTGTTGACAGATGTATTTGATATGGAGATGGAAGCCACCATGATCCTATGTGATAACCAGAGTTGTATAAAGATGATGGAGAAACTTGTGTTCCATGATGAGTCGAAGCACATAGAGATCCAATATCTCTTCATTCATGATATGTTGCAGAGAGGAGCCATAAAAATCCAATATGTTAGCATGAATGAATAGGTTGCCAATTTGTTGACCAAGCCTCTATCTCGTGTAAAGTTTGAGCACTTTTGAGATAAGCTTGGTATATTCTGAAAAGACCTCCCTCGAAAGGGGGAGTAATGTTGATGTGCTAGCTTAATTGTTGTGTTGATGTGCCAGCTTAATTGTTGTGTTGATGTGCCAACTTAGTTGTTGTGATGATGTGCCAACCTAGTGCTGTGATGATGTGCTAGCCTAGTGTTATGATGCCAGATTAATTGTTGTGATGATGTGCTAGCCTAGTGTTGTGATGCCAGCTTCATGCTGATGATATGCCATCCTTGTGCTATGATGATGTGCCAGCCTTGTGCTATGATGATGTGATAGCTTAAGTGTTGTGATGACAACCTCGTCCTGATGACATGCCAGTCTCGTGTTGTGATGATGTGCCATCCTCTTGCTGTGATGATGTGCCAACCTCGTGCTGTGATGCCAGCTTCATGTTGATGATATTGTGTAGCCAACTTTGTGCTATGATGCCAGCCTCGTGCTGAAGACTCTCAGCCTAGTGCTGATGTTGATGATGCTCCAACCTTCGTGCTGTGATGTTGTTGATGATGCTCCAACCTTTGTGATGTGATATTGTTGTTTTTGATGTTATATCATCCTTGTGTTGTTATTGATGATGATGATGTATTAGTGTTATACTAATCCATGTTGATGTAGTTGATGATGATGATGATGCCACTTCATCTCCTTGTTGAAGATGATTATGATGATGATGATGTTATTTCATATTTCATGCCGAATATGATGATGTTACTTTAGCCTCACGCTGAAGATGATGATGATGTTACCTTAGCCTCATACTGATGAGAATGATGATGCCATTCCAACTCCCTGCTGTGAATGATGATATTGATGTCGAGAAAAACTTTCGATGATTTATATATATGCTAGTTAGTGTTTCAAGATGTTGTTGATGATGCTGCCCTCTCTCTCGCTTGATGCCGTTGTAGAATACCCTTCTTGTTAAGGGGGAGTGTTGAAATATTATAACTGCAAAGAGTATTCTATTTTATTATTGATGTATTATTCATTAGATCAATCCCCTTTTGTGGATTGATAATGTTGGGCATTGTAAATGACCAAATCCCCTTTTCTGGATTGGTCAAACCCTAATTGTAACATGCTAAATGAAAAGTCGGCCCCCAGAATATATTAAAGTGGTTATAACCACCCAGAATGAGAAGTCGGCCCTGCTAGTGAAAAGACACCTCAGTTCAACACCTGCAAGATTGTATAAATAAGAGAGGCCAACGCCTCATTTGTTCACTCACTCAGTTGTTCATCAGAGCACAAGTTTGGAGCTGCAGTTGGAGAAGAAGGAAGAGAGAGAGAGGCACATACTTGGGAGAGGAATTTATGTATTGTTTGGTTTATTCTCTTGGCATTGTATTGGCTATCTATATTAAGGAATTTTTTGCTAGGTTTTCTCCCCCATGAGGGTTTCCTAGAATAAATGATGTGTCTCTTGTGATTGTGTTTCTCTCAGTGATCCTATATATGCTATGGTTATCTAGTAAATTGAAAAGAAACCTAATAATAGCTCAAACTCTAACACCTGCTACTATGCTGTATTTAGAAAATTCAATATCCTTCATGTCGCTTAAAGATTGCTAACATTCATATTTTTCTCTATAGTGAACAAGAACACACACATTGAATACCTTAGCTATTTTCTTCAAGGCTCAATCCACAAAACATACCAAAATCTAATGCTAAGTGGACTTGGTGAGAGTGATCTCGGAAGCTCCTCTTGCACTTATCGCTATACTTTGACTTGTTCTCTAGTGTTTGTTTCCTATTTCTGTTATATCATTTTCTTTGAGCTTGGTCAAAGTCTACTAGATGACAATAATAAATCATTTTCCTGAATGAATCAAATCACACAATGCTTCTACTTTATACCTGTTGCCCATTCCCCTACTATTTTGGGAGATGATTTGCATTATTTTAGATTTGAGGGTTTTGAACTACCACCAATTAAGCCTTTAGATGAGATCGAATTTTTAGGACCTTTTATAGAAATGATTTTAACTCCGCTTCCAGAAGAACTCTCAATGGAAATTTGAATCCCCAAATATTTTTCCTTTGTTGTCCTTGTTTCTCTCTTTTATTTATATGATTTATACCCTAGGTTCTTCAGAAGCCTTTCCAATTATAGATCTTCTTCCTCATCCCCTTGTTGTTGCTAATCCTTTTTCTCTGTAACCACTCCACATGGCTATGTGGAGGGTTTCTCTATAATATTTCCTATATTTCTTATTATTCTTTAAGTATTTCTATAGTGAGAAAATCCTTTGGTGTGCTTTGCTAATCCTCTTGTGACTATGAGAATATGGGAGGAATTGTTTTTTGAGGTGTGAGAATTGGGGAGACCATTGACTAAGAGGGAGGAGGGACAACTAGGGGTTGAGGATTCACCAACACATGGACTATTGGATCTTGGTCAATGTGTAATAGGATTGCAAATTTGTTCGCCGAAGGGGATAGGTTCCCTTTAGGAACATTAAAGGAGGAAGGAACAATATTGGAGGATGGAGTGACTTGATTATTGCTTGAGCCCTTCCTTTCTTGTTTCCATTGATCTTATTTCTCCTGTGGGGATTGACCTAGAGATATAAGATTGCCATATTTTGTGAAATGACCATACTCATGGGAAGCGTTGCATTTGAACAAGAGTTTCTCATAGTCCAGTTTCTGCAAATGTGACCAGTTTCCCAAGAATAAGTTTATGGCCTCTAGGAATACATTTTCTAGATATACTTCAACATAGATTATAGCAAAGGAGAACATCCCCCTTTCACCTCATATTTATCTATATATTTATCCAAGGAATTTCCAATGGCTTCCAGGGAATCATTGTTCCAATAGTGAAGAGGCAACTGAGGAAAGTGAACCCAAATTGGAATTGTTGAAGGAATATCCACTTCAGGGTCAAAGTTTGGCATCCAAAAATTTAGATACATATCTCTTGGACCCATATAATATGGCCCATTCCAAAAAATGAGATCTCTATCTTTCTTCTTCTCAAACCGAAAGGCATAATATGCATGACCATAAAAGTAATATGAGAGATTACCTTGAATCATTGCTATCCATTTTTTTGCATCTACATATCCATTGCTCTTGGGGAAAGCCATAGATCTATGAACTACTTGATGAGACCATGATCTATAAGAGCCAATGAATTAAGAGAAGGTGTAGATGGAAGAATATTGATACTAGGATCTGATCCACTTTCTTCACAAACTTAGATGGCATTGGCTTAGAACATGACTTGATTGGAAATGAAACCAAAGCATGGGATGCATCGACATCAAAGGAAGGAGGGGAATTCCCCCCTCTCGGATCCATATCCAAGAAGGAAGAACCAATGAAAGAAGGTGACAGTGGGAGCAAAGGAAGGCTAGGGTTTCAGACAAGAGCGCCTAAAGCTAATGTAACTATAATAAGAACTTTTAAGTTTGTTAAGATGTCTAATACCCTAGTTTTGATCCTCAAACTAGTAATGTATATTTTTACATGATGAATGGATATAAGTCGAACACTTGTGACATGTAATTGTGTAATGAATGTTAATAAAATACATCGCAGACTATATAAGTTGAAGGACAAATAATGGGGGGATATGACTCCACAAGAGGGGGAAAACAGGGGGGATAAATGAAGACAATATTATTTAATTTTATCTTTAGTCTTTAACCTTGTTTAATTAGTGATTTTTAATCCATGATTTATTTTATCCATTGATGGGGATTAATTGCATGAAGGAGGCACATGGGATATTCATAAAGATACATGGCCCCTTTATTCCATGCAATTTACATTATGCCCTTTTGGCCATGCATAGGGAGTTTGAATTACCATGTTGTTTGAATGACCGTGCTATTCGAATTACCATTATGTTTGAATCACCATTCTATTTTCGAATTACCATTCAATGGGGGAAATCAAACTATCAACTGTTGGAAGAGTTTGAATTTCCCTTCAGTTGGGAAATTTGGGAGATATTGAATTACCATTTTGTTGGGGAAATTTGGGAGATTTCTCTTTGAGTGTAAGTGACCATAGAACTGTTGTAGAAATTATGTTGAGTTATAGTTGAGAATTATGAAGGAAATGAAGAATGCATGTAACAACAATTGATGTCATTGAGGAATTGAACTATAGGTAAGAATCCTTGGAATTCCAATAGTAAGGTTTCCTGGCTAGCTTGTGATGGAGGCCTGGAGGGAAGTGGGATATCTTGAGGGACTTATTAGCAAAGAAGGGGATCCCATTCCTTGGGTTGTGCAGGATGATAGGGAAATAGGGCCATGGATTGGGACTGTTGTAGGTGGAAAATTGACTGTGAACCTATGAATTAGGTTGTGTGGAGGGAGTTAGATCCATCCATAGGTAAATTCTCCCTTGTAGACTCATAGACTTAGCTTGAGAGTGGCCTCTATTGCAGATATATTTGGTGTAGCAGGGAACCTATGGCTGGGTGGAACATCCTTCTTATGTAGCAAGTTGGTGGATAATTCCCATAAAGATAAGTGTTCATGACTTCCTTGTGATTATGATGAATTAATGTTGTTTATATAATGGATTACACTAGTTTCTAGTTTGTTTAGTTCTAGTTGAAATTTTAAGCTAACATTTTAAATTTATGGTGCCGTGGTCACTGAATGGTTAAATTATATTGTATAATATTACATTATAATGCCCACATATATTAATTAATTAACAAAAGAGTAGTGAGGAAATGTATCAAAATAGGTAATTCATAGATATGGTATCAGAGCAATAAATTTGGAGTCAAAATTGGTGGCTTCAAGAGTACCCCATATTTTTAACATAGTACAATTGATATTGGATATGTTACAAAATGGATCTATATTGATAATAACTTGAAGAATGGATTTTTAAGACACAATCTAAATAGGGAATGATTTTCAATATCAACAAAGTAAAGAAAAAGTTCTAATTATGCAATGAACATGAATGATCATTACTAAGGTGAGTATGTAGATTTATCTCTAAGTCGTACTCTTAGATTTTTGAAACCCACTTTCCTCGGGTGCCCATACAGTCTTGTTGTGATAAAACATCCTTTACAGCTGGGTATGGGACATAAGCCTTGATTTTATTATAACCGACATAATTTCTGAAATGCTGGAGGGACTTAACCAAAGCGTAAGCTTGTTTTTCTGTGATGATGTAGTTCAATTCTGAATCTCTCAGGACTTTGCTCATAAAGGCCACGGGATGTTCAAAGTTTTCAGCATCCTTCTGCATCAACACCCCTGCAATGGTGTCCTGAGATGCAAATGAGAAAATGATGAAATCTCGTGAAAAATCGGGACTGATCAAAACCGGGGCTTGAGAGATGGCGTTTTTTATATCTTCAAAAGATCTATCAGTCTATTTTCCCCATCTGAAGGAAACATCCTTCTTTAGCAGAGCGCTCAGAGGTTTTATCCTTTCAGTAAAGTTAGGCACAAATCTGCGGATGAAGTTGGTTTTCCCAAGAAAGGACTGCAGGGCCTTTTTGTTGACTGGAGGACAGACATCTTTTATGGATTGGACTCTTTCAGGGTCAATGGAAACTCCTCCCGGTGAGGCCACGTGTCCCAATAGTTTTCCTTCGTCAATCCCAAAAACAAACTTTTTAGGGTTTAGTGAGATGTCATACTTTCTACATCGTTCAAAAACAATTCTGAGGTGGGAGAGATGGTCCTTCCTTTCTTTAGACACCACTGTAAGGTCATCTTGATAAATATCTATGATTTTTTGTATGAGGTCTCTAAAGGCATAGTCCATTGCTATATGAAAAGTAGCACCTGCATTCATAAGACCAAACGACATTCTCAAGTACATAAAAGTTCCCCAGGGTGTAGTAAATGCAGTTTTGAGTTGATCCTCCCTTTTGAGTAAAACTTGGTTGTATCCCGAGAATCCATCCAGCATTGACATCATTCCTGCTCCTGTGACTCGTTGAAGTAGATGTTCCATGTTTGGGAGAGGATAATTGTCTTTCAACGACATCTAGTTGAGGTTACGGAAATCAATACATAGGCGGATGTCACCATTTTTCTTCCAAACAACCACTAGATTTGACATCCAAGAAGAATACCTGATCGGGGCTATGATACCTGCGTCAACCATCTTCTGGAGTTCATTTTGTATCCGCCCTGCTAACTTTGGGTTGATGTGCCTTAACTTCTGTCGAAAAGGTTTGGCTCCCTCAACCAAAGGTATAACATGCTGGATAATGTCTCCTCTATAGGCCTTCAATTCATCGTAGTTCCAGGCAAAGGTATCTTTGAATTCCTTGATGAGATCCAATATTTCCTTCCTCTCTTTCTCGGTAGTCCCCTTTCCGATCTTGACTGTTCTTGGATCCATCTCAGTACCAATGTTGAACTCCAGGGCTTCCTCAGCGTGCTTGTTGGTTCTTTTCCCCTTGAAAACATCATGTCTGTCAAAAAGATTCTCCAAAGGAATACAACCTTTCGGCAAAGTATTGTTTTGCAGGTTGATGACTTCCAAGTTCATAGAATTAGCCAGGAAATTTATCTGTGTATCTGTGAATTCTTTGCTATTCTCCATGAATCTGATAATTTGATCATCGTCTTCGAAAACCTGCCAGTGCTCTAGATTGTCGGGAATAGAAGGTCTAAAAAGAACCTCCATTTTGCACTGATCATGAAGAGGTCATTCGCATGGTTTCAACGTGGACGCTGAGATGACCAGAGCATCTGCCACATGGTTTTCTTCTTGAGGAATAGATTCAATCGATATCTTTTTGAAGGTATTTGAAATATTTTGGGCCACATCTCGATACTTCTTCAACTTCTCATTCTTAGTTGCAAACCTCATTAGAACCTGTTAAACGATTAGGTCCGAATCACCCTTTACTTCTAGGATTGTGGCTCCTTTATTGATGGCCAGGTTGAGTCCCAGAATCAGAGCTTCGTATTTAGCCACATTGTTAGTGCAATGGAACTCCAATCTATAAGAATGATAAAAAATCTCACCTGAAGGAGCTGTTAAGACTATTCCAGCGCCTGATCCAACACTTGAGTGTGAGCCATCAAATTCTAATGTCCAGATTCCTTCTGTTTCCTTGACCGTTTCCATATCCAATTTTCCTTCTTGAATGAACCAATCACTTAGACGACTATTGATGCATAAAAGATGATCATATATCTCGTTAGGGTTTTCAACTGGTGAACCTACAAAGGGTTCATTGTAGATGGTATAGTATCCTCCTTCAGGATGAGGAATGATGGCCTTGGACTGTTCTCTGTGAATGCTTCCACTCAGGTGTTCAATAAGTTTATTACAAATGATAATCCCAAAATTATTAATATCATCCACAACAACCACATTAATCCGGAAAGGAGCATCAGGACAAGAGTCAAAAGCTATTTCAAGGTCTTTAATGGTTCCCTTTACAAAATCGCCTCTAGTGTTAGCTTGTGAGATTTTCAGGCCCAATTGTCGCATAACCTCTTCTGTCATTATATTTTCTTTGGCTTCTGGGTGTAGTAGACAATTGTGGAGAAGAAGATCATTGACTCGAAGGGAGACATAAAAGGGTTTGAACTCAATATTTTTAGAAATTAGGTCTCCTACTTGATGGACGAAGAGAGAGAAGTCTTGAACGGGATTCGGGTCTAAGCTTTTGGATGCATCCTTACCTTCATCCTTTGGATGGGCCTTCTTGAATGGAGGCTCTTGGGAAGAGATATCACTCTTGTGAGAAAGGCTCCATTTCCTTTTGGTAGGAGCTAATTCGATTTGGAGGACGCTTGGAGGTTCAAGATCCGGCATAGGTTCATTGCCTAGATCCCATGGTTCACAATTCATGTTTCTTTCTTCAATAAAGTCATCAAAATCAAGATTTCTCTCAATCTCAAAGGCCATATCCTGTGCTTCTTCCAAAGTTGTTGGCGATCGGTCTCTGACTCTGAATTGCAAAGTTCCTTCTAAAGAAGACAAGTACCGATCGATGATAGCTTGTTCTGAACCAACCTTTGATCGGATATTTTTGAGGGAAAGATTAAACCTATCAGTGAACTCTCTTATACTTTCACAAGATCCGTTGCAAATGTTGGAGTACTGAAGAAAAAGATCTTGCGAATTTTCTTTATCACACCACCTTACTCTGAAGGCTTTCTGCATCTCTTCAATGTTCTTTATGCTTCCCTTAGGACGTCCATCAATCCAGAGCTTAGCATCTCCTATAAGGGAGCTCGCAAAGAGTTTCATAAAAACATCAGGATGATCTTGACCGTCTAGATGAAATTCAAAACTGTCGCAAAACTGGGTCCAATGTGAATTTCTGGAAGTACCCTTTCCTGAAAAGGATGGTAGCCAGGAGTTTGCGTCTGCGGGCAAGTCATGTTATCCTCCTTGGATGTTGTTGAAATCAAAGTAGTTATAACTCTCTGAGTGAGACCATTTATGAGGATTTGGATTGACTGGAGGCACAGGGTTTTTTATAGTGGTGGTGGTCACAATAGCGGGATTTGAATACAACTTTCCACTACGAGTAGTCATATTCAAAGGAAGTCTCTTTCCAAAAAGTGACTTTACAACAGGTGAATTAGCAGGAGGCTTCCTTCTGAAAGCCAGAGGAGGGTTATTGAACCTCCTTTTGGTTTGTGGAGTCGCAAGATAGTTTCTCTAAAACTACCAAAGAATAGGGGAAAAAGGTAGTGGAGTCGCCAGGTAAGCTTGTAAGAATAGGTCTCTGAGGCAAGGCTTACCAAAGGTTTGTCATTGAGGAAGTTTGACTCAGTGTTCCCCAGCAATGGCGCCAAAATGTTATCGCTCAGTTTGTAGAACAGGTCAAGTAGCTTGAAGGGAGTAGTCAAACTGGCATAACAGGAGCTTTCCCCATCCACTGTCACCTCGATGGGGAGCTCTTTCTATTCAGAGTGGCTAATCCCAAGGGAGACGTCCCTAGTAATCTGGGGTTCTGAAAGGTATTAAGGTTTATAGGATCAAGATGAAGATTTCCTTTCACAGATTACTGCCAAGAAAGATAGTCAAGGAGAAAGTATTCCACTGAAAAAAGGGCACCTGTTTGCGAGACAAGGCAATGATAAAACTAAAATGTGCAGCAGTGGTTAGTACTTCGAATGTCAATGACTATCAATATTAAATACACATGAGCATAAATAAATGTAATTATTGATGAAGTCAATGATTGCAATTAAAGCTATGGCTTATAATATCACTTCTTCAATAAATACCAATGATAGAGCATTCAATGTACGAAATCAATCCTTGAACTAGCACAACACCTTAACTATCATTAATATGCTTCACATATATTGTTGCTGCGTCAAACCTGCTAAGGGTGACGTCAGCCCTAGTTCTAGGTTAGTTTTGAAAGGCAAGGAAGTGGACGTTTTGCAAATTAAGCCACTGGAAATAATCTACATATCAATGCCAATTGCTAAATGACAAGGCCACAATGTTTTATACCAAACAAGAGATCAAAATAGGCATGACGTCATTAGCTAGTTAGGGTTAGTAAAGTCACTAGGGTTAGTTAGGGTTTCAAATTAAGAAAGTTTGAAAGATTTTCTAATCACCAAATACTCAACGTTGCATGATTAGACTAGTGCCTTGGGGTAAATGGAGTCAAGGAGTGAGGCTAAAGGCTTAGAAGGATTTAAATTTAAGGACTAGAAGGTTAGAATTTCTAGTGCTGCAATGACAGGGCCACAAAGTCAAAACCCTAAGGGGAGGAGGCTCATTCCGGTGTAGCTTAATCTAGGCCTCATGCTCCTCCCTCTTTCCTTAAGACTCTTTGGCAAAACGGCTAGCTTTAAAACATAAATCTAGGGCTGAAAAGTGTTGTTGGGGCCAAGGATTTTCAAACCCTAAGAGTCAAACCCTAGGTGTAAAGTAAATTAGGTCTAGGACGTCCTCTTTCTTCAATCTATGTTTCAAATCTAACTCAGAAAAAGAAGAACTAGTGTAGCAACAACTAGGCTATATCCTTCTTAATCAAATGGCTAATCAAGTTTTTATCATGGGGACATAAAGTAAGGACCTACTTGTGTGCTTGCTCCCTAGGGTTTCAATGATTAAGCATAATAATAACAATGTAACCATACATGTAAGATATTAGACCTACAACCATTCAATCAAGAAGTTTTGTATGAAAAATACACTTACAAATTCATGAAG
>ML776601.1:1426718-1465061 GCA_009831015.1 Picea engelmannii
GGGCTCATCAGTCCTAGAGATCATAGCAATGTAAATCATATCTCATCATTAAAGTTATCAAATATATGCATGAAATCCCTAACATATCATCTAAGAGCTCAAAGATATTACACAAATCTACTATACAAAGCTAAGGAAACCGAAAAAACAACCTATTGGGCTAATACCCACAAGAGATGGAAAGTTTCCTCAGAAGATCATTCAAGCCATGTTTTATGAGGTGATATGGTTTTTAGGGATGTCCAATCATAGTAAGACCAAGGGCAAGTGTTTTTTGTGGGTGCCTTTGTAGGAGGCGAGTTGTACCCATCATGGATGCATTTTTTCCAAGCCCTTTATTGCCTTTATTTTTATTTTATTGCTTTTATTTCTTTTTTACTTCAAGGTCTCACCAGAGGACACTGCCTTGGCTTGGTGGCCAGAGCTGACAGTGTTACCCACTGGTATCTTCGCAGAAATGATAAGGTTGGCTCGTGATGAGACCCCCTTTCCTTTGGCCATGCAACCAAAGGTCACTGCCTTGTCTTGGTGACCAGATAGTGGCAATGTCATACCGCTGGATACCTATGAACATAATGGGCCGGCTCGTGATGAGACCTCACATCCTCTTGGTTAGGTCTTGTTTTTTTTTTATTATTTTTCTTAGGGTCCCTTTAGTTTCTTATCGAGAGGCCCTTTATTGCATTCTCGGGGATCCCTTGGGCAAAGCATCTCTAGGTTTTATTTCCTATGGCTTTTATCTTTTACCAGCTTCTTTTACCCCCTGGGCCTTTAGCCCCTTCTTCCCACAAGACAAAGTGTAACCCTCAAAGGTCATCCTAATGGCCAGACTAGGGGAATGGGATGGATGAGCGGGGTATAAGATGTAAATATGATAAGATGGTGGGAGCGGACGATGGCTCTGCAAATCCCCTTTGGTGGCTAACCAAAACCCATGAATACAAGCTTACTAAGTCACCCAATCAATCACCCCAACAATGGTCAAGTGGATTAGTGTAAGATCCAAGTAGTCATCAGAAATGAAAGGAACCTAATGCATATATAAGAAGGGTATAACGATCAAATCTGACACATACCATGATACCTTGGACCAATTACCTCATGGAGCAAGAGTCCTCTCCGAAGCAAGTCCAAGCCGGTGGTGATGGAAACTGTTGCTGCTGACAGGACAAGTCTGGCGGAGAAGAAGAAAGATGGGCCCTCCAGGGCCATACTCAAGAAGATCCTGCTCTCGGTACTCCATGTCTAGGACCATGTGGGCCTCGAGACATGATCTCCTAGTTATCCCTAGATATCGGGGATAACAGGTATTATATCGACATTCAAACAAACTCAAAAGGAAAAATCATTCAAGTATTAAATAAGATGTAAGTGGATTGAACCTTTAAAAACCATGCTTGAATAGGGATATAATATGAAATTAAGTTTTCATGCTTGATTCATGCTTTCAGTCATGAATCAAGCCTGAAAACGCAAGATAAAAATAAAAAAGAATAATCGAACATCTTTTACAATCCAATAATCACCCCCAAATGATAATATTTACAGGATGAGGCGTAGGCAGCTACAACCTACAGGAAGTGTCGTTTGTCATTCAAAATAGCAAAAACATGTAGGGCTGCCAACAATGGCGACTTAATGGGAGAAGCAGTTATCTCTGCATTACCAACGAGCTCATGTTAGGACTGATTAGAATGATTAAAAATTAAAGAACAACTGAAAGGTAATCAAGCATCCCAATCAAATTCCAAAAACATCACACAGTCCAGTTTCAGATGTCTCTCTGTTCAAACGAAATCCAGTGACAAGTTTTAATTACGAGAGAAACGATGTTCGAGATAATGTCTCCAATATTGTTGACAGGACCGTTGCTGCCAGCAGGCATCCATAGCCTCGGAAAGGATGTCAATTAACCCACTCTGACGCCTCTATCCTGTCCAAGAATTGCCAATTCAAAATGAAGGGAATTTTGCGATTAATATCAAAATTTATACCTGATAATTTTCTTGAACCCAACATTGCTTCGTTGCCAGCAGGCCTGTTCAATACCCTGGTGAAGTTGTCTTGGCATCATGTATGCATTTACCCGCTGCATGCAGACCTGTTCAGTATTTCGGTGGGTTTACAGACACTTCCCACAACTCTCTAGAAATTATTTATAATTTGACATGAATTTAATGATCTTCGGAAGAGAGGGGTGATGCTGAAAATTTAAGTTTTTAGAACACTTGATATTTTTGAGCCTTAATTTTTTTTCGCTTGATGACCTTCATAATGATCTGAAAATAGTTTTCTGATAAGAATAACTTTTCGAGGACAGGAAGGCATACTTGAGTTGTTTTCTTTAAAAACAGGGACATCGTAAAGAGCTTTAATGATGGTCGTGTTTGCTCATAATTATAAAGTGAAACCAGGAAACTTACTTCGAATAGAAAGTTTCTTTAGCTACTCTGCGTTTCAACAACTTACAACATTGATGCTCTGAAAAGACCTTGATTGTTGCTTCATAATGAGGCATTATGGTTTCCCTTCATGAACTAAAAGGTGACAGAGACATAAGTTTAATCAGAAAGCAACAAAAACAAGCAAAATGAAAAGAACCAAAATCCAAAAAAAAAAAGAGACAAATTAAAATAAAATATGTATAGAGGTGGATCTAGAATTTATCAGAAAAAATACCTTTTGAGAGCTTGGCCATTCACCGGGAAGGTGTCTGGCTGTCCCTCCAAATTGCATAGACGAAAAGAGTTGGGACTGAATTTTTCAGCGATTATGAATGGTCCTAACCACAGGTTTTGAAACTTGGTGTGTTCCCCTTTTCCCTCATGAGGTTTATCCCATTTGAGAACCAAGTCTCCTACCTCGAAGTTTCTATCCGAAGAAGAGTTTGAATCAAACTAGCCTTTCAAAATCTGCTGATGTTGATCCATCTTTTTCTTTGTTTGTGCTCTTACTTCCTCCAGTTTTAACAAGGCATTGATTCAACTTTCAAGAGGAGGGTAGACCTCTTCTTGGACTTTCTGGGATAATTGCAGGGATGGGAGAAGAACATGAGGAGGTAGGATTGCTTCTCTCCCGTAAATGAGAAAGAAGGGAGAGTTACCAACAAAATCTTTGGGTGTTACTCTGTCAGCCCATAGTGCATTAAACAAAGCGTTCTTTCAATTCTTGTGGTTTCCAGAGACTGTCCTCTCAGTGATCTTGATCAAATTTTTGTTTGTTGATTTTGCTAGGCCATTCCTTTAGGGATAGTAGTTGGCATAATATTTCGATTTAATAGGCGAATACATTCATATCGAGGGATGAAAAGTAAGTAGCATTATCGAAGACCAAACATTTGGGAATGCCGAATCTAGTAATGATATTCGAGTTAAGGAATGATACTACCTGATTTGTGTTTACCACCTTCAGAGGTGCAGCCTCAGACCATTTGGTAAAATAATTTGTTGTTGTAATGATGTATTTATGTTGCTGTGAAGAAGTGGGGTTAATTGGCCCTATGATGTCGAGACCCCACTGCTAAAAAGGTGAATCTATCGAAACAGGCTGCAAAGGGAATGCTTCATTTTTCACTCGTCCAACAACCTTTTGGCAGATTATGCATTTGCGACATAATGCATGGGCATCTTTAAACAACGTGGGCCAATAGTACCCAGCTCTTAATACCTTGTGGGTAGTGGTGTCTCCACTGAAGTTTCCACCAACTTCACCTGCATGAAGTTCAAATAGTATTTTCTCTGCTTCATCCCTTTCCAAACAACGCATGAGAACACTATCAAAATTCTTTCGAAATAATACGTTATTTATCAACTAGAAAGGTGCAGATTTTAACCTGAGTGCTCTTCTGTTTTTAGGATCAAGATAGCGAAAAGAAGATCCATGTGTCAAATAAAATTTTATATCATCATACCAAGAATTAGCAACGGTTTGTGTGCAACAGATATGATCTTCATTGAGCTGATTTACAGGTGAGATATTAATTTGATTTTGTTGTTCTTCAACTAAATTAGCCACTAGTTTACATAGGCCTTGACCTCTAACAATTTGTGCAGGAGTTATTTTGAGGTCGTATTCTTGTAACGATGTCATCCAATTTTCCTGTTTTTCTCCCAGTTCCTTTTGTACTAATAATTTTCTTACGGCAGGGTATGGAACAATGACTTTAGCTCTGGATTTCAACAGATATGACTGTAAGTGTTTCACAGCTTTGAAAACAACATACTCTTGTTGATCTACAGTTGTGTGATTCAGTTCAGCCCCTTTAAAAGCTAAGCTCAAGAAGGCAATAGGGATTTCATTGATTTCATCATTTTTTTGTGTTAACACGGCAGCATAAGATCGATCGGAGGCGAAAGTGTAAAGAGTGAAATCTCACGAGAAATCAGGGCTCATCAATGAAGGGGCTTCCACTATGAATTTTTTGATGGAATCAAAGGCTTGAATTTCCTGTGAACGATACTGAACATCCTTTTTAATTAAATTTTGTAACGGTCTTACCATTTCTGAAAAACTCGGGACAAATCTTCTGACAAAATTACTCTGGCCTAAAAAGGATTGCATTGATTTTTTAGAGGAGGGGGGGGGGGCAATTTGGCAATGGCTCGATTTCTTTTGGGATCAATGATCATTTCGTCATTGGACGCTATGAACCCGAGCATTTTTCCTTGTTCCACCACAAAGAATGACTTCTTAGGGTTGAGAGATATGCCATACTTGCGGCATTGTTCTTGAACAATCCTAAGGTGAGACAAGTGATCTTTCTTGTTTTTGGAGAAAACGGTAACGTCATCAAGATAGACCACTATTGATTGGTTTATGAGGCCACAAAAATCAATGTCCATTGCTCTCTGGAAAGTGGCCCCGACATTTATGAGTCCAAAAGGCATCTTCTTGTAGGCATAAGTGCCCTAAGGGGTACAAAAAGTGGTTTTTATCTAGTTTGGTGGAGACATGAGGACCTGGTTGTATTCCGAAAAACCATCTAACAATGACAATCATTCGGAACCAGATACTTGATGAAGAATTTGTTCCATTGGAGGAACGAGATAATTGTCTTTATCAGACGCTCCGTTCAAGTTACAAAAATTGACACAAAGTCGAATTTCACCGCTTTTCTTCCTTACAGGGACTAGATTAGACACCCATTGTGTGTGCCTCACGGGAAAGATTATCTTTGCATTTAGTAATTTATTCAGTTCTTTCTTGACAGTGGGTTCCAATTTGTGGTGTGTTATCGCGCAGTTTGTAGTTTAGGTCAAATGGATAAAGGATAAGGGTCAAACTAGCGAAACAGGAACCTTCCCCACCCACTGTCACCTCGATGGGGGGATCTTTCTATTTAGGGAGGTTATCCCAGGGGAGACGTCCCCGATAACCTGGGGTTTGAAGAGGCAAAGAGTATAAGGTCAAGAATTAAAGTTTTCCCCCCTCGCAGGTCACCACTAGTATTAGATATTCCGGCTAATAAGCCAATAAAGAAGTGAAGTCCCTGTTGAGAACACCTGCCCGAAACAAGACAATAACAACACTATATGTAACAACGCTATTAGCCAATGAAAAATCACCAATTCATCAATATCTATCACAAAATGACCAAGACAACAATATTTTCTATCAACAATAGCTTAATAAATGCTTGACGTCATCATTAATTGCTGAGTTAGAAGGCTTGTTGCGTCAGGTATGACGTCAGCCCTAGTTAGTGGCATTAGGGTTAGTTAGGGTTTCAAGAATGAAGTTTTCAAAAAGATGATTTTACACAGCTAAAGCTCAACGTTGTAAGTTTAATCAGTGCCTTAGGGTGAAATGGAGTCAAAAGTAAGGGCAAAAGAAATCTTGGGAGGATTTAGAATTCAGAGACTGGAGGATAGGGTTCTATGGTGCTGCAATGGAAGGGCCCTAGAATCAAAACCCTAAGAGAAGGAGGCTCATTCTGGTGTTGCTTAAGCAAGGCCTCATGCTCCTTCCTCTTTCTCTAAACACACTTGGCAAAATGGCTAGCTTCAAAGTACAGATCTAAGGGAGAAAAGTGTTGCAGGAGTAAGGCTTTTCAAACCCTAGAAGGTTAAACCCTAGGTGTAGATTCAACTAGGCCTAGGACATCTCCTCTTTTCAACCTATAACTTTAATGCTAACTCAGAAAAAGGGAGAGAAGTGTAGCAACGGCTAGGCTATATCTTCCTTTATCAATGGCTAAAATTATTTCTCAAACATGGGGACATGTAGCAATGACCTACTAGTGTGCTTGCTACCTAGGGTTTCAAGATTCAGCAATATAATAGCAAAATGTAAGAAATTAAGCCTACAACCATTCACTTAAGAAGTTTTGCATGAAAAATTCACTTACATATCATGAAGAATGCATAACCAAACCCTAGTTGTAAACCTTCCATGAGAGAAACACCATAAATGCCAAGAGAAATCCTCCAAGAAGAGTTGCGCCTCACTTTAAAAGACCAAGAGCACCAAAATAGGGTGCAAGTTTTAAGAGCTCACGAGAGAGTGAGTTGTGTTATCTTCAAAATGAGGAAAAACGTCCTTTATTTATACCAATCCATGACCTTTTAATAGGTCATTAAAACAACCGACAAGGCTGACTACAAAATTTACACTGTTTTTGCATTAATTTCTAGAAAAATGACATAATATGAGCAAAAGGTGGGATGTCAAGCCCTCCTGAGGGAGACGTTGGCCCATTTTGGGCATATCCAACATCCAGAAGCCAGACGTTAGCCCTTCTAGGGATCCTCCAAGCTGCCACACGTGCCAAATAGCTCCATCACACTGCTACATGCTCAGGGTAATGTCTTGCTCTGCTGGGTGACGTCTTGTCCATCAAAGGGAAAACGTTCCATCTGAAATGGGTGATCCCCCCTAGGCCGAGCTCTGCCAAAGTATCCTGGGTGGGACGTCCTTCTTTCTTCCTGTGCAAAGGCTCATCATGATGTTGTCCTGTCTCTGCCATCCCAGGAACCATCTGAAGGGCTCTTTATCCCCATGGAGGTCCGAGCTAATCATATCCCCATGTGTACCGGTCCATTGGTACCTATTCGTCGAGTATGGTCCTGCACATCAAAAACTTCGCCCTCCATGGGCTCATCAGTCCTTGGGATCATAGCAATGTCAATCATATTTCATCATTAAATTTATCAAATACACGCATAAAACCCCTAGCACATCCTCTAAGAGCTCAAAGACATTACACTGATCTACTATACAAAGTTGAAGGAATAAACAGAACAACCTATTGGGCTAGTATCCATAAGCAGAGGAAAGTTTCCACAGAAAATTATGCAAGCCATGTACATGAGGTGATATGGTTTAAGGATGTCCAGTCATAGTGAAGACCAGGGGTAGGTATTGTCCGTGGGTGCCTTTGTATGAGGTGAGTTGTACTCGTCATGGATGCACTTTTTCCAAGCCCCTTTGTTGCCTTTATTCTTTATTTATTGTTTTTTCTTTCTTTTTACTTCAAGGTTTGACCAGAGGACACTGCCTTGGCATGGTGACCAGAGATGACAGTGTTACCCACTGGTATTTTCACAGATATGATAAGGTTGGCTCGTGATGAGACCTCCCATCCTCTTGGTTAGGTCTTGTTTTATTATTTTTCTTCGGGTCCCTTTTGTTTCTTATCGAGAGGCCTTTTATTTCCTTCTCGGGGATCCCCGGGCGAAGCATCTCTCGGTTTTATTTCCTATGGCTTTTATCTTTTACCAGCTGCTTTTACCCCCTGGGCCTTTAGCCCCTTCTTCCCACAAGACGAAGTGTAACCCCTCAAATAGGTCATTCTAATGGCTGGACTAGGGGAGTGGGATGAATGTATGGGAGATAAGATGTAAAGTGATAGTATGGTGGGAGCGGATGATGGTTCTTCAAATCCCCCCTGGTGGCTAACCAAAACCCATGGATACAAGCTTGCTAGGTCACCTTGTTAATCCCCCCAACAACGGTCAAGTGGGTTAGTGTAAGATCCAAGCAGTTGTCAGAAATGTAAGGAACCTGATGCATATATAAGAAAGTTATAATGATCAAACATGACACATACCATGATACCTGGACCAATTACCTCATGGAGCAAGAGTCTTCTCTGATGCAAGTCCAAGCCGATGGTGATGGAAGCTGCTGCTGCTGACAGGAAAAATATGGTGAAGAAGAAGAAGGATGGGCCCTCCAAGGCCATGCTCAGGTCAATCCTGCTCTCAGTACTCCATCTCTAGGACCTGTGGGCCTCGAGACATGATCTCCTAGTTATCCCTAGAAAACGGGGATAACAAGGTGCATCTTTCTTAATTTTTGCTGAAAAGGTTGAGTTTGTGGTTTCATGGGGATGATATGTTGTATTATATTAGGATCAAATGTTTTTATATCATCATATGTCCAGGCGAAAACGTCTTTAAATTATTTAAACATTTTGATAAAAGTAGATCATTCTTGCTCGGAGCACCCCGTTTTCAAATTGATATTTTGTGAATTATCCTTAGTCCCTAAATTTACTGTCTCATAAGTCAAGGAAGAACTGTTCGTTTTACAATTGACTGACCCTCTAAATTTATCATATAAATCATAAAACTTTTCTAGTCTTACAATGGATCTAGGAACATAGTTTACCAGATCAAACATCGATTTAGGAGATCTAGCATTTGATATTACCCTGAAGTTGTGGAGGTTTTCATCGTGAGTGTCTTCATATATGATTGCACCTTGGAAAATTTCCTCCATATGCAAGAAGTTGATGATCTGTTGATCATCGTCAAACACTCTCCAATTGGTGATATTATCCGGGATTGACAGCCCGAACAATAATTCAATCGAAAATGCATTCGAAGAAAGACCTTCTGTAGGAAAAAGTTTAGAAGCGATGTTAGCCAGTAGGTCAGCCTTATAATTACTTAGTCTAGGAATGGAATTAATGTTAAATGCAAAAAAATTATGTATCAAACTCCATACCTCGGTTTGGTAAGTTCTCAGATGTGGTGGCAAGCAGTGTATGGAGTTTCTTACCTATCTGACCACTATCTCTGAATCACCGAACACTATTAAATTTCTTACATCCATATTCAAAGCTTTCTTAATCCCTTGTAGAAGTGCTTCATATTTGACGGTGTTATTAGTGCATTCGAATTCTAATTGACAGACATTGGAAGTTTTATTATGTGTGGGGTCGATGAGTACACATCTTGCACTGGCCCCTTCTTTGGATTTGGATCCGTCAAAGTACAGTGACCATATCTGAGTTTCGTCAACAGTGTTTGGCACATTTGGCAGAGCTGGCAAATGAGTACAGATCATGAGTTCTGATTGTTACCCGAGATCTGTGAAGGGGGAAATTTCGGTCATGAAGTTATTGAAGAAAGTGTTTATTCCCTGCATTTTGAATGACTTAGTGGATGCAGTAAAAGTTTCATTCAGATCATTCAGATCTATCATGGTATGCTTGAGATAGAGTTTGTGGTGTACCCTGATTTTATTTGGCTGTCAGTTTTTTGGCAACCACAAATGAGACCAGTCTGTGGAAAAGTAACCATGCAGTTACTTGGACCAGTCCCTACTTAAAAATAAACTATAGACTTTTGGGATGTCAACAACAATGATATCAATAATTTGGTGAACTTTAGGATTAGAAGATAACCTAACCAAAACATCTTTAAGTTCGTCGATTACCTTAACGTTCGTCTGATTGAGCTGAATGATTTTGAGACTAGAAGGTTGAATTTCTGCGTTAAGTTTTTGGCAAACAGATAAAGGCATCACATTTGATGATGCGCCAAAATCCACCATGCAATTATGTACATTTCTATTGAAAATTTCAAAAGTTAATAAAAAAGGTGGGACATTTTTACGAGTATTAACAACAAAATTCTGTTGATTTTTTGTCGTTGTCCCTGAAACAATTTTTTCTACATTTGATACAGTTTTTTCAGTTAGATCCATTTTATCTGGAAGTTCGGATGTCGTTTTAGTGGGGATCTTTTTGGCTATTTTAGAACTGATTTCTGCAGTCTTCTTGCTGCTAGAATCGTTGTTTTTACTGTTTTCTGCTATATTTGAACCATTTTCTGTAGAATAAGAGGAAATGTCAAAAGCTCGTAAACAAAAATATTAGCCCTCAATTTTTTTAGATCTTCAATCAAATCATATTCTAAGACTAGGGCTGCTAAACTCTATTTTATTTCAGCTTGTTTCGACTGTTTTGGAGACACATTATTACTCATTTCGGAAGACAGTTTGCTCTACGTTTTGCTTCTCGTGTTGTAAGGGTGGATTTTTTCAAAGTTTTCTTGAAAGATACTGTCAGAAAAGTTCCCTAAGATATTGGGAGATGAATCCTCTTCTTCAACTACTTCTTCTTCAACTATGTCTTCTAAACTTTCAGGAGGAACAGAGTTATCATGTGCCTAAAGAATGGTTTGCAAAGCGTACTGTAGGCTTTCAAAATTGAGACCTTCAGTGGTTTGGTTCGACCGATTGGGAGAAAAAGGTTTTCTGAAAGGGGGTTTAAAACTTCCTTTGATTGAGGATGCCTCCTCAGCTGATCTCTTCAAGTCAACGACTTGATTTGATAGTTTTTGAAAAGATTTCTGCAAGCTTTCTAGGTCTAAAATTTCTGGTTGGCTTTTGGCTTGGGGAGGCCTTGCAAGGATTTCTATTTTTTTTTTAGAAGATGAAGTTGTTTCAGATTCGTTATTGAGATTGTCTTTCGAGCTTAATATATCCTTTTCAATTTGGCTTGCCTCCTCAAATGCTTCTAACAATGTAGATTTTTTAGACCTTTTAACCCAAATTGCTATATTGTTATGTAGATCTTTGGTGTAATAAGCAACAATTAGACTCTCAGCAGACATTGAATCTATGGGAATTCGATTCTTTAACGTAAGGAATCTTTGGTTAAAATATTTTACTTTCTCCTTAGGGTTCATTTTTAGGTTGGAGAGTTCCATAACCAAGAGTTCAGGGGATTTATCGTCTCCAAATTTCTCTAAGAAACAGGTTTCGAATTTGTCCCAAGAGACAATGGTCTGGGGTTGTTGGGAGAAATACCATGTGGAGGCATTGCTCTCAAACGTATAAGGAAAGATTCTACATACGACATCTTCATGCTCTACACTTCGGATTCTAATGGCCAACATAAACTTATTTATGTGATCTTCAACAAATTGCTTAGAATCCAGATCAAATTTAGGTAACCATTTCTTCGGATGTTTTGGCAATGGGTGTTGAGGTCCAGGTACAACCACGACATCTTGATCGAGCCAGGTTCTGGCGGGATTCTTTTGGTTTTCCATGGGTCTAGGTGGTGTCGAAGGCTGAGATGGTTCAGACAAGGAACTGCCTTTGTCAGATGACTCTCCTCCCGAAGAGAATGGAGATGAACCAAGTGGGGAAGGCGGGATACCAGATCCTCCAACTCCAAGAGTAGGGGTTCCGACATGATCTGTAGTATTATCTCCTAAAGGGTTTAAAAGTAGACCAGTGCCTTTAAGTTTCTCTCGGATATCCGAGAAATCTATAGGTTGATTAAGTGGTCTACGAGGTTGTCTGATAGGGGCCAAAGCACTATGTGTCCTTATGAGTGACTGACGAACAATCTCTTGTACATCGACCCCTTAAGGATTTGGTGTTACCAACTCAATGGGAATCTCAGGATTTTCGTTCAAGGTAGTTGTTGTTTCAGAAGTAACATTGTTGTCAGAGTGACTCTGTGTTACTATAAGGGAGCGAGTGTGTGGGGGTGGAGTCTTTCAACTTCCATGTGCCATCAATTGTATTCAGGTCCTCCTTCTAGTGCCATTTGTTGGCGGGCGAAAATGACCGTTTGTCAACTGGAAGAACGAGTCTGGTTTGGGGTTGTCTAAGTAACCCAAGCCGTTTGGTGTAACTCGTTCTGACGGGTTTAATGGCTTCATTAGCCAATCTAAAATCCTAAAAATAAAATGAAAAGAAAGGAATAAATAACTAATGCTAATAACTATATATATATATATACATATAACTGTTTTAAGTGTGTTTAGGCAGTACAAGAAAACATAAAAATTCCATTTATGAACAACATTTACAGGTTGTGAGTTTTACTGGAAACTCACGAAATCAATGTGAAAATAATTGCTTTTGAAAAACAGATAAAGAAAGAACATTCAAAATATTTTTTGTTTTCTCTATATTAATCTTAACAAATCATGAATTAACTAAACTATGAAACACAGATGTACACATAGTCAAAAGATGATCTAAACTTTCTGGTTTCACTATGCATAATTGATAGAAATTAGAAACATAAAGGAGCTAACCTGATGTTAGTTTGTGAAATGCATCCGAGATTCTGTGTGAATAAGAAGTGTCCAGCCACCGTGCCTACGAGATAAATATGCAATAGACTTATAATGCAAATGTTTTGAATAAATTCATAACCTGTCCTGGTAACTGAAATTTAATAATAGAATAAGTAATACAAATAAACCCTGTGATCTTATGATCAAAAGTGATTACAGTAAGATAAATCTGAGTGTAACACGTTGCATTTCATTATTCAACTAAAAATCAAAGTGAAATCATGTCATTTAAATTAAAGAAATGATCACAGTGTCAATATCTAAAGCAACAAATTATGGACGATATTTATAACATGATTATCTCAAAACATAATAGATCATTGAGTCTAAAGCTACAAGACCTATTAAAATACCAGGATTAACAAAACATTAATGAAAACACCATTCACAAAAGGCTAAAGCCAAAATGCTTATGCGTTGTTTCATTTAGTCTTGGAATCATTCGTCCATCTTCTGCTCTAGGCCAAGATGCCTGTCACTTACAAAATGCATGGTTTTTAAAGTGTCTTTTGGAAATCTGATCTCCCTATCTTTGAGGATAAGATCAGATCCCATAAAATCAAACAATTACAAATATGGGGGTCTACAACCACCCATGATCAAATTGTATCTTCAAAAATTTATGAAAGTTTTCCCTATTTACAAAATAAATAAAAGGAGATAACTAATCAACTAGATCGACTATGTTCCATCCCATAAGATCAATATCAGATATACCATGTCCTGAAAAAAAAAACCGAAATGAGAACAAGTTAAATATTTTATTAATAAATAATTACTAAATTTTATATGAAAATGACTTGGCTACATAATCTCTCGATTATGTAGCCAGTCTTATATTGGTAAAAGAAATCCAAGTTTAAACAATTTGATTTTTTTTTTAAATAACATGGTTGTCATAAAAATCGTCTTACCCTTTAACTAAATAACTAAACAAAGATCAAGATATTTCAAAATTTATTATGGCCTTCACACTGTCAGCATTCTTTATCACAATGTTGTCTGTCTTCTTAAGACGCTTGGCTTGTCTCTGTTCATTTTCCAGTTCATGGTTTTTTTTTGCCAACGATTCATTGTGAGCTGTGAGAGCTTTGATCCTCGCTTGGAGAATGGGGATATTCGTATAGTATTGCCCAATCCAATGCAAGAAGACTTTGCAATGTACATTAGGGGCGATCTGTTGAGGGAGAGTATAATTGGGTGCAAGAACATCAACACTACCTGTTGCCGGCCCTTGACCGAGATTTATGCCAGTAAACCCCTTGCTACCCTCGAGACATGGTGGGAGATTGTTAACATAGTCGAATGGTTGATTAGGATCCGGTTTGGGACAATTTGCATCCTCCTCTGCGAGAAACCTTTCAATCTCGGAGTCTGAATCCTCATGGATCTCAATCGAATCGATTGAGCTCACATGAGGCTTGGATCGATTACGTAGACTTCTCGACATGAGTCGACCAGACCTCTTATTTCGAAACCCTACCATTGCATGCTTTTGTTTGCGAGACTTGTCAATACAGGGTTTCGTATTAGCGTTAGGGTCAACAAATAAGTCATGCACAATGGTATCATTTAACTCAGGATTGACCTTCTATTGTCCAGGTAAAAACTGATTGGGTATTACCTCATGACGAGGGTTTTTCTTCAAAGGATGTGGCTGATCATTTGAGAAATCACAATGTTTCTCTATCAAAGGCTTATCCAACATAGGGTTTTCTGTAGGAATGTTTTTAACAAAACCATTTCGAGCTAAGAACTCAACCCAATCATCACTCAGGGTTTTCAAATGATGAACCAACAACATTTTAATTAAACCATGATGAAAGAGGCTAGAGTCGAGACTCTGCTTCTTGTATCTTTTAGACATTTTGTACAGACTCCTTAGCAAATAAAACAACACATTCAAATGGAAGCCTATAAAGTGCATAAGCAATCACACATGGTAAATAAAAACCAGGCCATAACGGCCCTCACGGGTTATAAATTGTTTGATAACTGATAACAGACCATGCCACCTAACCTTGAGCAAGGAAACAAGAATACCTTTATCACAACATTCAATCTTTCTGGAAGTCATGAAAAGACTCAAGGGCACTTCGTCGATTTTCGATTTCTTAAACCACTTATGACCGGATAGAGGAAGCCTTGTTTCTTCACTCAAAAACTTTTCAGTCACCTCCAGCTGAATATCACCAACCTTTGCTCTGCAACCATCAAACATTTGGGCAAATTCTTTGGCCACGTGAAGGTTATACCCTATGAACTTCTTAATGAAAATATCCCAACCCTGGCCTTTCAAGTCTTCGACCGCATCATCATGGGACAACAACGCTTGAGAGCCATTGGGATCTATTCGGACTATAGGAGCCATTAAGGGTATGACCAGAATGTAACAAGGATGACTCAAACTAACTGTGGGTTTAAATGGCATAAGAAGAGAGAGAAAGTTTGAGCGGATACCATGGAAACAAAAAAGGGCAGAGCATCTGTGCGATCACGACATACACATGAAGGTCTCGGTTATGGAGTTTGAACACTTCTGGCAATGAAAGCCCCGAGTACATAGCACTACACAAACCCTTAACTCGTAATGAAAAGTCTGTCACTTCATTCTGCCAGCCAAAATGAAGTACATGATACGATCCTGGTGCATTTAATTCCCACGTCATGTAATGGATAGAGTCGATTTGCAAAGGGTTGAAACGAATATGTTTTTATAATCTAAATGCGAATCAATATTTGATATTATAGTTGATTTACAAGGGTTTCAAATAAATTAGCTTACAATCCAAATGCAAATCAACATGGGTATTATATCGACATTCAAACAAACTCAAAAGGAAAAATCATTCAAGTATTAAATAAGATGTAAGTGGATTGAACCTTTAAAAACCATGCTTGAATAGGGATATAATACGAAATTAAGTTTTCATGCCTGATTCATGCTTTCAGTCATGAATCAAGCCTGAAAACGCAAGATAAAAATAAAAAAGAATAATCGAACGTATTTTACAATCCAATAATCACTCCCAAATGGTAATATTTACAGGATGGGGTGTAGGCAGCTACATGAAGTGTCATTTTTTCGTTCAAAATAGCAAAAACATGTAGGGTTGCCAACATGACAATAACATGTGCTTGATCCCTAGGGTTTAGGCTAGCAATTTCTTAAGTATTAACAAAATGCAAAGTAAAAAACCATAACCATTCAAGTAGGAGAAGAATTGCACAATTTTACTCACATTCACCAAGCATCATCAAGCAAAACCCTAGTTGTAGACTTTCCACCAAGAAAAATGCCAAATTCACCAAAAATATCCCTCCTCAAACAATTGTGCACTAAATTTTAGTCCAAAAACCCTAATGAGGGCCGCAAATTGCAGACCTCACACAAGTGTGAGTGAAAGATGATGATAAAATGAGAGTTTTGGCTCTCTACTTATACAATACCATTGACCTTTAATTTCACTTTAGGTCAAAAAAGGCCGACATGGCCAGTTTACATAAAAAATATTGTTTTACATTAAATGTCATAATTAAAACCCTTAATCAAGCATAAATGATGACATCATGCCCTTTTAGGGTGACGTTAGGCTCTTTTAGGGAAACATTGGCGTCCTGGGGCAAAACGTTAGGCCTTCTTGGGCCTCAGGAACCTGCCACACGTGCCACTTGGCACACAACTGCCTCCCACAACCTTCAAAAGCACTGGATGACATCATGGGTGTCCTGGGTGACATCATGGGCCTTCCAAGGCTTATGTCCTGGTGAAAAGGGCACAACCCCCCTAGGTACGAGTCTGCCAAGCTGCCTCTAGTAGAACGTCCTCCTCGTTCTCTGGTGCAATCCTCTAATTTGTCTTTGCCCCCTGCTGGGGTCTCAACATCCATCTAGTGGGATTTCAGCGCCATGGAGGTCCAAACTAATCATCTCCCCATGTGTACCTGTCCATCTGGGTACCTTTTATCGGGTGTGGAACTATAACATCAACGAATACACCCTCCATGGGCTCATAAGTCACACAGATCATAGCAATGTCAATCACATCTAATCATCAAATTTATTAAACATATGCATACAACCCCTTTAACTCGAACAAGTGCTCAAAGACATTATACTAATCTACAAGCCAATTTTGGAGGAAATGCTAGGACGTTCTATTGGGCTAATGCTCACTGTATGTGGGATGTTTCGGGGAGAAATCAAATCTAATCCATGTGAGTGGATGAGGTGGTAAGGGATGTCTGGGAAAGGGGTGCAGTGATAGCAGGGAAATGTATGGCTTACCTGTGGGTGCCTCTATAGAGGGTGAATTGCACCTGTTAGGGATGCAAATGTTTCCAAGCCCATTCATGCCTATTGTCTTTATTCTTATTGTTTTTATTTCAATAAGCTAGTTAGGGGACATTGCCCTGGCGTGGTGACTAGTGGTGGCAATGTTACCCACAAGCATTTCACGGAAATGAGAAGGTTGGCTCGTGGTGAGACCCCCTTTATCTTGGATATGCCACCAAGAGCCACTACCTTAGAGTGGTGACCAACTTTGGTAGTGTCATACCACTATTTGCCCATGGACCTAATAGGCTGGCTCGTGATGAGATCCCTTATCCTCTAACTAGGTATTGTTTTATTATTTTTATGGGTCCCTTTGTTTCTTGCTGAGAAGCTTTTTATTTCTTTCTCGAGGATCCCTAGGAGAATCATCTCAAGGTTTTCATTATTTGGCTCTTGTCTTTCTCCAACTACTTTTACCCTCCGAGCCTTTATCCCCTTCTTCCCACAAGGCAAGGTACAACCCTTAAATATTTGGACAACCTAATGCCCAGACTAGTGTAAGGGGATAGATGAGTGAGAGAGATGAAAAAGTGGTAAGTATGGTGGGCGCGGACGATGGACTTTCATGAATCCCCCCAGTGGAAACTCAAACCGTATGGGTACCAACTTACTAGGGCATCCTGTCATTTCCCCCAGATATGTTTAAGTGGAGAGGTATAAGATCCAATCACCTGTTAGAAGAAAAAATAATTGAATACACATATTCAAAGGTTTCGAGGATCAGAGTGACACATACCATGATACCTAGACTCATTACCTCATGGACCAAGACCCATCTCTGCTACGGGACCAGGCCGAGGTGATGGATGTTGCTGCTGTTGACAAAGTGGAGGCATTGAAGAATGAAAAGATGCCCCCACCAGGGACATGATCAAGTTGATTTGCCTCTCGGTACTCCATGTCTAGGACCTGTGGGCCTCGAGACATAATCTCCTTAGTTATCCCTAAAATGGGGGATACCATCTGGCTCCAACTCGGGGACATGTGCTCACCGTAGAGTGCATGAGAACCTCAACATCTCTGGCATAACCTGTGACCTTCCTAATCTCAACATAATACTGTTAGCAATCATTTGGGGTGGTGATATCACCTCCGGTTCATATATCATAAAAAACGAAAACAAACATATGTACAAATGTGAATACAAACTACTCTAGCATGAAATGAAAATGGTATATACAATGAATGCAAATGCCTACTTACCTGTGAAGTCAAGTTCCCCCCCTTGGTGGGGTTTGAGGAGGTACCTGCTGACTGGTAATGACGCCTTCTTCCTTCGAATGTAGATAAGTAGTAAGAATCATCAACCGACTTTTTTCCAACTCTGAAGGGTCCAAGCCAAAATTGAGTGCTTCCTTTGACATTAGTGGGTTCCCCTTTCTTGGCATCCCACATCCATACTACATCTCCCTCTATGTATTCTTTGGTTCTAAATTTGGTTGTCTCCTGAACAACCCTGGTGTATTGTGCAGAGGGAGGAGGGTGGGATTTTGTTGTGAAGACTTCTTGTTGGGATGGCTGAATCAATATATTGTTTTCTCCCTTCTTTAGTAACTTTACAACCCCAACTTCCCTGTCTTTATACTTGCCTAGGAGTTGCTGGTAATCTTCTCTCTTGGGCCATTGTATTTGATCAAAGTCTTCCTCTGTTCCAAAGGGCATATCATCAGGAGAAAATTCAGGAAGACTTTCCATGATTTGCTCATGTGCTTTATCATCTTTGATGGGGTCACTAATTTCTTGCACATGGGTTCTGGTCATTGGCACATTCGGGAGACGACCTATTGTTCCATTGTTCAAAGGTACATTGACATAAGTGAGGTCCATCTCAAGAGTGCCTCCCAACATTGAAGCAAATCCTAGACAATAACATCCCCCACACATCTGGGACATCTACTACCACTATGTCAATGTGGATTACTTTCTTGGGGTATTTTTTAAGGCACACTTGCACATCTTCAATTACCCCATGTGTGGGTATGGCTCTAGACTCAAAGCCACACACATTTATGTAAGGTCATGTGACTTTTAGGCCCAATTGTTGCATGAACTTGAGATAAATCATGTTGGCACGTGCCCCTGAATCTTGCAATTGTTGAGGCTCTTATTATCCATCAGTAAGGACATGAAGAAAGGTGGGTGTTCATCATACTCGACCCTAAAGTGATCATCTTGTAACATGATAGGGGGGTCCATTGGTCCATCTAATCCTTTGAAGAAATGATCAAATCTTTCCTTAACATATGGTACCTTTATGACTTCTCTTAAGGGGATATTCACGTGCATCTTGGATAGCACCCCTTCGAAGTCAAAGTTTAATTCCACTCTTTCGGTTTTGGAAGGGTTTCTAGGAAGGAGAATGTTCAAAGGTGGAGGCTTTGTTTGGGCTATTGCAGGACTAGTAGAGGGAGGTTGGTTTAGCTTCTTTCGTCTAGTAGACACCTGAAATTATTTTTTCTTCAACTTCCCTCTTGATTCCCGGTCTAAGTTGTTTATTACTTCCATCCTAGCCTTCCTGGATGCTTCTTTTATGCCCTCTTGATGTTCCTCAGGAGAGATATTCAAGCAAATCTAGGAGCCCTCTATAATATGACCCACTATGTTTACTTGGTCATGGCCTCCATTGTTGTAGGGACATTCATGTTCCCAGTGTGCTTCACTGCATTGCAAACACCAAGGATTTTCATCCACGACGTTTGTAAAAGCTAAAGTATTAGGTACCTCTTGATCATTCTTTGGTCTATAAACTTGGTCCCCCTTTTGGAATTGGCCTTTATATGGGACCCTTGGTGCTTGATGTTGGGCTCTTTCTAGGTTGAAAATCCTATTCATCATTTGTTCTTGGTTTTTTATCATGTCATCCATAGTCATCTGCAATTTTTCCAAGCTGGCACAACTGTCTGAGGAAGGATCAATGTTGTGAACTATCTTGGGTTTAGTGTCCATTCTGACCCTTGGGGCTGAGAAAGGCTCGATTTTGGATGAGAGGAGGTTGTCCTCAGTCTTCGTGCCTAATTCTTGAGGTTCTTGGATTGTTTGGGGGTTTTTATCCATGAGGAGATACCCCAATTGACTAGTAAAATCTTTGGTGTAAATGTAAAAAAGGAAATTATTAGCTGGATGATGACTCATAGGGATCTTCCACAACAGGGTTTCAAACCTAGTGTGGAATTATCTAGTGGTATCATTCTCTTGTTTCCAAAGGTTATTCAGTTTGTTCAGTAGCATGTTGGGGTCTTCCTTGATACTCCATCGTTTGAGAAAAGCCTCTTCTAATTTATCCATGGTCTTAATACTGCCATCAGGAAGACTATTGTACCAACACCTTGAAGCATCAAGGAGGGTGGCAGAGAACTGTTTCATGACCAAGTCTTCAACATCATCACTAATGGGGTGAAGCTGAAAAAATGCACAAAAGTTTCTCATATGCTCCTCGACACTGATTTCATCAGTACCAGTGAACTTAGGCAACCACTTCTCATACTTGGGGGGCATTTTCCTAGGGGAGCCTGGCATAACTATCATGTCTAGCGGTTTGAAAATATTGGATGACCATTGTCTTTAGTTATTGGCTTGGGTTGGGATGTTGGTTTGAGTTCTCGTGCTAGACATCGTGCTTAAAGGATGACTTCCTCCGAAGAGTGATTTTACTACATGAGAGTTTCAGGGAGGCTTTCTTCTAAATGATTGAGGAGGGTTATTGTACCTCCTTGTGGATTGTGGATTCGCCAAATAATCTTCTTGAAATTGTCAAAGAGATAAGGGAATCACTCTTGGTGGAGTCGCTAGGTAAGCTTGTAAGATAAATATTCTTGAGGAAAGACTTATCGAAAAAGTGTCGTCTTTGAGGAGAATTGACTCAGTGTTCCCTGACAACAACGCCAAAATGTTATCGTGCAATTTGTACTTTGACAGAAGGGAAAGGAAAATGAAGACAAAAAGGCGTAACGGGAGACTATCCTATCACTGCCACCACAATAGGATGTCTCTTTCTATTTAGGGTGGTAGGCCCAAGGGAGACATCCTCGGTGACCTGGGGTTTTAAGAAGGTGAAGGATAAAGGCCAAGTAAAAAGGTTCCCTCTCACAAGT
The DNA here is from genome assembly GCA_009831015.1 of Picea engelmannii. Taxonomy (NCBI): domain Eukaryota; kingdom Viridiplantae; phylum Streptophyta; class Pinopsida; order Pinales; family Pinaceae; genus Picea; species Picea engelmannii. Next base: position 1,447,474 of record ML776601.1, read on the forward strand.
CACCACCAATCAGAAAGTTCGGTTAAACAAACAATAAAGAGATAATAAACCAGGAAGTATACCTGCCCGGAACAAAGCAACATAAAACTATATTTGCAAGAGCACTTGCTGGTTAGTACTTCATATAACCATAGACTTTCTCAATAAAAGAAATTGACTAATATATTGATGAAGTGAAAAAAGATGTATAGCAACAATAATCACAAGACAATACTTCACAATTAATGTCTTAGAAAATCTTCAAAATGAGCAGGAATGATTAATCATCAATATCATAACACCAACATTCATCATAAGCAAATAAGGCTATGAATTAGTCAATCTTTTCAATTGCTTAGAGAAGCTTTAAATGCTGCAGAATATGGTTCTAACTTAATTGAATAGTAGAAACAATAAGGGTAGTTAATCAATCTATTTTAGGGTTTGAAGGTGTTAGTAGTTTGTTCAAAGATTTATATATTTGAAGGTTGTGATCAAAACACTCAAGAGAGAGATCTTAGGCTAGTGCTTTCATAGTGAAAAATGGAGTCAACAAGTGGCTGCAAAAATTGAAGCAGCAAGATGATATTAATAGAGACAAAGACAAGAGGAATTGATGGATGAAGTGTCGGTAAGCCAAGTCTTCAACCACCAAACCCTAGGGGAAAACGACTACTAAAATGTAGATAACCCTAGCCCTCCTCCAATTAGTGCGCACTAAATTTCAGTCCAAAAACCCTAATGAGTGTTACAGGTGAATCCTCCTGCTGACAAGCGGATTCCCTCTTGGTCTCTAGACTCCTAAGGCCAAGACAAAAAAGTGCTTAACATGGACACTGACATCCTTTTAGATCTAATCAAGCTAACATACGAAGGAAAGGAAGAAAGATATGTACCTTATTAACGAAATTTGTCCTTGCAAAGTCCAAGCTGAGCTTCGATCCTGAGCTCCCTGATAGGTCATGTAGAACAAAAAAGATAAAATAGACTTCCTACTCTATTGATATTATCTCAAATATAGATCCATCTACTGAAGACAAAATCATGTGGAACAAACATAAGTTTGAAAGAAACAGGCCAAGCATTGATATATTGATGAGAACAAGTAAAAGTACTTACAATCCTTTGATGAAGGTGCATCAACTTCTTCCAGTTCTCCTTGTCCAACCCCTTTGCTCAAGTAATCTACACTGATTGCTTTGATGACATCTCACTTATGAGATCATAAGTTTCACATCTCCAATCCTTTCTATCAATACCACTTATAGGATCATAAGTTTGGTATCAATCTCTAGTCTCTATCCCCCTTTCACCATGAGGAGGCCTCCTTATATAACCTTAGAGAGGCCCAACAGCTTGAGAGATCTTTGGGATAAGTTGAGGATTATTCTCCTTCAGTTGAGGATCTTCCCTAAGATCATGCCTTGACCTTCTATTCGAATCCAACCACCTTCAGAAATTGAGGGATTCTTCCCTGATTTGTCTCAACAAACCAAAAACTCGCTCAGAAAAGGTAGTGCTCCCCCAAAAGGGTGCATAGAGTGCTCAAACACTCCCCCAAAGAGGCTTAGGGAGCGCTAGCACTCCCTGATAGTGGGTAGGGGAGCGCTCCTCTCCAAAATCCATTTTTGAGTGGTTCTTTCAGTGGAAAAAGGCTTGTACTCCTTGTCAACTGATTTCTCTTCTTCAAAACTAGTCTTTGAGGTGTCTTAAGTGTCCTTATGATGTCATTAGAGGCATGACATAGGCAAGATGGCAGTATGATGTTTGTGACACTTGCGACACTTGTGGTCAAGATGCAACACTTGCGGACAAGATGCGACACTTACAACACTTGTAATGACGACACTATTGAAATGCGTAATTTTGATGTGTAACAGATTGCCCCCCAAAGTACGAAGTTAGAAGATGATGATGACTGAAGTACTTTGTAGAATTTTTCAAGCAAGGGTATGGACACAGAGAGGCTGGAAAAAGATGCAAACAACCGTCAAACAAATATTATGACATGTTTCAAATCCAAGGCAGGCATACCTATGCTTGAGTGATAAAGACTTTTTAGGTATGGCCGCCATAAAATACACTACAGATCCATAATTATATTGACAAAATGGTATAGCCACTAAAGATACAATGTGGATCTATACTCCTATGACCTTAACTGATCATATCCACGAAGAATACACAGTGGATCTATGAGAATACAAGACATAGCCACAACCATTACAAAGTGGATCTATGTAACAGTATATGTGTCATAGTTCAAGATAATTCCTTCACAACTTGGGCAAAGTATACATAAGAGTGATAACTCAACCCAGAGTCTTCTTACTGATCCCGATGTAGTACGAATCTAACCATGTGAATAGATGTCCTGATGTCGAACATGGCAGAAACCACTTGATTACTGGTCAATGAGGTAAACCATTAACAAGCGCGAGGGAGATCACCATTGATGTCAATGATTCCCAAGGTACTCTAGTACATTCCGATAAACATGAATGGATGAGATGAAGTTGAACATCTGTGGAATCATCTGATTAGGGGTCAATGATGTAAACCCACTGTCGAATGTGAGGAGGCCTACCATTGAGACATGCAGGTCCCAAAGTACTAACTGGTTTCTAAGTCTAGCTCCTGGATAATGTGATGAAGTCGACAGGAATAGACTCATCGAAGGAGGGCCTTGATGTATCCCCCATCAACGACACAAAACAAACACAGAGATGTAATTGGTGGATCAAATGAACATGGACTAACACGGGTATTGAAATAGGATATTTGTGATGGTTGACTCTCAAGGAAGATACTTCCCTTGAACACTGAGGCACAATAGCAGAAACATGGCATGGAACAAAACTTGATGATGCAGTGGATGTTATGACTTTCATCAGGTGACCCAAAGGAGTAAAAGAAACTCAGAGAATTGGCTCGGTGTAGAGGTTCAGCGGATTAAAATGCGTGCAAAGACAAAGTGTCGTGTTCAAGGGCGACCGTAAGAGTTACTGGTAGTGTTCTCAAAAACTGCTTGGCTTGCTTCCTTCAATTTTCCCCCCATCCAGATAGACGAGTACCTCTTTTTAATTTAACGAGCTCAAGGAGGGTAACACATGCTCGATATGACTCACCTTCGGTAAGTCCCTCTTCCTTTGTTTAACGAACTGGAAGAATTAAGGGTTCAATCCCGTATGGGCCCTTCACTGTGTAATTGTTTAACGAGTCCAAAGAAGGTAAACTCAATGGTTTTTCATATTTAGAGAGTCTGAAAACAACTTAAAGACGACTCCAATGTTGTCATTTTTCGTAATGTTAGTCTTGCGAGGTCGAAAAATAGATAAATTATCACTCGAAATACGCCCTTTCAAACCTTTTAACATGTGGGAAAGGAAGCAAGATCACTCGACAATCTTTTCATGTTTAGAGAGTCTTAAAAGAGCTTAAAGACAACTCCAAGGGGTTCTTTTTTCATATATCCATGCGAGTCCGAAAAAGTGATAAAAGTCTACTTGGTTACATTATCATGTTTTTTTGAGCACGAGAAAGAAAAAAGACTAAGCTCGATATGCCCCTAGCTTGAAAGCTAGTGGCTTAACTCTAGGATGATCATCAAAGGCTGGAGACATGCCCTCCAAGCTTCAATTCATTCATCGACTTTGAGGTTGTCACCAATTTCTCTACTAGACGGAGAAAAAAATAAGAGTGGATGAAAAGAAGGTTCAAGAGAGGTGACTGTTTCATTTTTTAATGAGCTTGACACGTGAAAAGAACTATGCTCAGGGCTCCGAGTTCAATCCCCAGATTGTTATTTCATTTTTTAACGAACTTTCTACAGAGAGGAAAGCTATGCTCAAAGCTTTTGTTTCATTTTTTAACGAGCTTGCTACAGAAAAGAGAAAACTATGCTCGTGACCTCTGTTTCATTTTTTAACGAGCTTGCTACAGAGAAGAGAAACTATGCTTGTGGATTCTCCTTGATCATGGCTTCCAAGAGAATAACGCTTTGGAAGGACACCATGTCAAGGGACAAAACTCGGTCATGGCTTCCAAGAGATCGTCACTAGATGGAAGAAAATCACTCTGGAAGGAACACATGTCGAGGGCCACGACAGGGGTAAGGAGATCGGGCTCCAATATCCCTACCGAAGAGATCACCATGTCAACTACCGGATCCAAATCATCGGAAGTCAAAGGCATGGGAGATGATTGAAAAGCAACATCATGAGGGGGGATAGAGTGCATATCTTCCCGAATTTCTTCACGAGGGGGAAGAAAAGAGAATCGATGATGGTTATCATCCCAAGGTAGCTCGTCAATGCTCAACATTTCCATAATAGATTCATCAGAGGGAAAAATTGGGGAAATGTAGTCGATTGCAAATGACAAGGAACTTAACCATGATGGCATCGAGTAATTGTTGGGTGCCAATAGATATTGGTCATCCAAAAAGGGAGAAGCGGATTGGATAGAAACGTATGATGTTTCGGCTGGACTAAGTGGCATGGTGTCACCTAGTGGATCGAATTCCAAGGGACTAGGTACAATCCAAGGGTCAGATGATTCCAAAGATTGATAAGTTGTGGTTGAAATCATATCGACGATGGAAATATGATGTGTATTCGGTGGAAGTGGTGTAGGGAAGGTACCCATAAGGCTAGAATCTTTCAACAAGCCAACACCAACACTTTCATATGTGATCTTGTGGTCTCCCAAGAATGGAATATTGTTGGTAGCAGGAGCGCGAGCATCGGGTGTACAGAAATCTAACTGATCAACAGTGACAATTTTTCCCTGATGAGGGAATTGTACACATTGAAACACTGACAAGGCAACGAAAGTCATAGCATAAAACCAACTTTTTCCAAGTAATAAGTTGTAATCGAGGGGAGCATCGACCACCTTGACATCAACAATGATGGTTTTGCTGCCCAACTGGATGGGTAGGGACTGTAAAATCCCATGGGGATGAAGACATCACCCATTGAATGCGCGTAACATCGTTGGGGATTTTTTAAGTGTGGGTGATTTTAAAATTTTCCAACAGGCTAGAGACATGACGTAAGTTGAGGCTCCCTCATCCAGAATAGTTCGGTGGATTTGTTGATTGTGAACAACATCAACTTGGAAAGCAAGTTGGTGGGAGAGTCAAGATATATAATTGTCCAGGTTAAACATGATATGGTTGGTGACTCAGGATCAACAACGCTAATAGCAGCCAAGAGCGTTCTACGTTGACTAGGGCAGTGCTGTAGAACTTCTAACGCAGACATAGCACACGATGCTTGATACAATTTTTCAACAATGTTGTAGTTCTGGGCAGCATGTGAACTAGGATTAAAGGTAGATTTACAGATAGTTCTCTTAGGAGGGCATAAGATAGAGTCGAACGTAGGTTTCTCAATCTGAAGTGGTCTAGACGAAGGATTAACTGATGGAGGACTAACGAAGGATGGTGATGGATTTGGTAAAGTACCGGTACCGTTAGTGAATTTTCTTTTGTCAAGGTTACCTGGTGTGTCGTATGTCTTAGAGCGAGTGGTCAAATTAATCCCATTAAACATATAAATATGTGCACTCGTCGAGGCCTCATCATGAGGATGGCTAGAACTGCCCCCAGGAGAGGGGGTTTGAGCAACCATGGATTGCTGATGTGGAAAAGGCTGAGTAAGAACAATGGGTTGTGAATTTCCATGGAAAAGTTTGGCCACTTCATCACGATGTGGACAGTCTCGAGTGTAGTGATCGTCACCACAAATGATACACGAGAATTTCAGTTTCCATTGTGGTTGCTTTTCGGTAGCAGGTGTTTGATTTTTTGGTTGTTCATTGTTATTAGTATTTTTTGATTTATTTTTTGCCTTCTTCTTACCTCCGGATTATTGTGAAGGGGCAGATTGAACTGCATTCACCTCAGAGATATGTGTTTGGGGGGAGGTAGAGGAGAGTGTGGTCGACTGGGAAGAATATTGAGCTTTGACAGAACCGATAACACCGTTCTCATGAGATGAGGATGACGGATTAGATGGATCGGAATTAGCTCGAGCAAAATTCAAAGGAAACTCATACAAAGTACCAGATTGTGAATAAACCAAATCTAAGTACTAAGCCCGAGCAATGGTTTCTTCCTCGGTGACCGTGCCACCCATAGCGACATTGCGAGCGATCGGGGGTAAAAGTGATTTAGTAAACCACTCCGCCAATAATATGTCAGGAATGATTACTTTGATCATTCTTCATCATCGTCTCCACTCATGAATATGGTCAGAGATATGCTCGGAGTTAGTTTGACGAAGGGAGGTCAAGAGTTCAATACCCGTCTCGTAGCGAATAGGTAGTTGAAAGTGCGTGAGGACATACATGGAAAGGGAGTTGAAATCATGAAAATAAGCACGTGGTAGTTTAATATACCACTTTGCTGCAGAGCCCGTAAGTGTTCGCTGGAAAAGACACAAACATATAGAATCATCCATGAGGGAGTTTGACGAACACCACAAATGGAAAGTCATCACATGGTTATTTGGATCTTCTCCAGATTTTTCATCAAATTTTGGAATATCAGAAGGAAGTTTAGCTGGAATAACTGGCCAAATCGGTGAATGAAAAATAGGATCATTGGTTAACCAAGACAAGTCTGGGAGATCCAGAGTTGCAAGGAAAGGTAGCTGTTGGTTAATTTGTGGATGATACTGGTGTGGCATAGGAACACCAGTAGGACCACAAACTGGGTTAGGTGGATAATTGTAACCAGTGGGTCCTCCTACATACGGTTGTTGCTGACCAGGATAAATAGGATTCGATGATGGTTGAGAAACATTTGCATAACCCGGTGGGTTCTGAGAATTATAAGTCGGGTGATTTGCTTGTCCATAAGGAGGATAAACATTTTTCCCTCGAGGAGGGTAAGAAGTAGATCCCGGAGGTGGATACACATTAGGGGGAGGATAAACATTAGGCCCTTGGGAAGGATAAGGTTGTTGTCCTTGAGGACTCCATGTGGTGTTTGGGATGCCGCCTGGACAAGGTTGTCCATAAGATGGTCTGGAAGGAACATGATTTGATACTCCTCCTTGTGGGTTATGATATGAGTGCCCCCCAACATGGGGTTGGGTAAATGTGCCTCCGGAAGTTACTCCTCAGGATTGTGAAGGGTTTCTAGCAAACGAAGGTTGCCCCCCTGCCAGCGGTGGATTAACGACTGGGGTATGACTGGCAAAGGGAGGTTGCCCTCCGGGAAGAACATGAAAAGGGGGTTGTCCCCCGGGAGGGGTAGGCCCACCATAGGATGGTGGTATTCCATGAGGGATAGGTCCACTAGATGGTGGTTTCCCTCCAATCGGTTGGATTTGGCTAGCAAGGGTCTGCATTCTCGGGTGAAAAGATGTCCCAACAAGATCGTGCAAAACATGTGGAGTTGTAGAGTGAAAGTTTGTAAAAGCGGGGGTAGGGATTGAAGTGCCTTGGGAATGAGTAGAGGGGATGAGTCTGGCATTAGGATGGACTTGTGTTGACGTAACAGTAAGGTTAATGACTTGATCGATGGGGTGATTCATAGTTTGGCCGGATGGCCCTGTTTCAACAGGATGGTCATGAGGATTAAAGGGTTGTCGAATGGGTTCAAAATGCTCATAGAGATTGCGTCCTGATGAAGTCCTCCATACAAAATGAGCAGGTATGGGATTTGTATCTATTGCAGTGGTAGGACGAATAGGAGTCCTATACTCATCATCGAAGATTGGTTTTGTGGATCCCATATATGTTTCGATAAATGTCCTCTCAGGTAACTGTGGGACCTCTTCATCTATGACATTCCCAAGGGAGTCTAAACGAAGCAAAAGTGATTTGAGAGGGGTTACCGACACAGATGTAGTGCGAGGAGTGGGATTCTCAACCGTAACCAAAGCGCCTTCTTGATTGTCTAACTGAGGAGTAACAACACTCCCAACGTCAAATTGATTTTCTACCTCTCCACGGTAGTTGTCTTCTGGAGGGTTAGGAGGTAAGGGTTGGTAGCCTTCTGGAGGTAGCCCTTGCATCCTACGCAATCGACGAAGACCTTTATCGTCTACAGGATCAATTTTGGAGAATAACAGTACACGCTGAAAAAATAGGGCCAACTAACAAAAAGAAACAACATACGCTAATAAAATCTAGGAATCAAAACCAAGCAAACAAAACTTCTCTAGATGATCGTACTAGTTGGTGATGAAATCCAACGTCGCGTGATCAAGTCAAGAAGGGGCTAGGATATGGTGGAACAGTTACAATGGCGACCTGTTTAACGGACTTTCACCTTGGTGCAAGCTTCCACACAATAATTGTGGATTTACCCTCTAAGGAGCCCGAGTGAGTTTGACCGATGTTTGTTCCAGGTACAGTGAGAATTCCCTTCACCATTACCTTATGTAAGTACCTAAATATTATGGCAACTAAGGACACCAAATCACAATCAACCCTTGGGCGGGTATAGTCGAAAGTCCGATCCGAACGAATGGGTAGGATAACAAGTTCGAAATCAACTCAAGAGGCTCCCACACATAATCGTGGGTAAACCCTCAAGTGACCCCCAATATACAATCCAACCACTACAAACAATTGAACCACAGAGGGATAATCCCCATAATTCTTCTGAATGCGACCTCGTGTGTAACCCTTGTGTGAGAGGGGGATCCCAGAAAGCCTATACGACAATTGGATTTGACTCTCCCTATCTCAGGATGCTAATGTTTGTTTTGAAAACTTTGGAGAGTTGTACTCACAGCCTAATCCAAAGTACTAGTCCTAGTCTGATGTTGGTGGAAGATCCTAAAAACAAAAATGTTCTAGATAATTTTTAATTAGCGTTCATTTTACAGTTGTTCTTTACTCAAACGGTGTATGACAATGAAACTGATGGTATGATGACTCAATTCCCCAAAAATGCATAAGAAAATGATAAGCAGTCTTGTCTTTCGATGAATGCCTATTTAAGGGAAAGAGAGAAAGTTCTTTTCATTATCAAAACTAAGATGCAACATACTCATACAATTGTTTCTCAATCAAATCCAATGAAATGCTAAAAAAAATCATAAATGCCTTCTAATATCCAAACCAATCACTAAAAAATATGTCCTTTTTCTTATATATGAATGATAATCATATGTAAAACTTCTAATGTTAATCAGACTTTAGGATTAAACAATCAAAAGAAATCCTCACACAAACAAAAATACACTCTTGTCGTGAATAAACAAGAAGGACAAAGATAACCAAATTTGCAAACAATAACCAAAAAACCTCAAACAAAAGAGAAATGATGGAAAACTGACCTCAAAGATCAAATGGAAAGGTTCACAGACCTTTGGATTCCCTCACAAAAGCTTTCACTCAGTCAAATAAACGAGAAGAAAACAACAAGTTAACTCTAGGTCAACAAAGACAAAGAGTGACTTCAAGGCAAGGAAAGAAAATGTCAAATTTCCAAACAAAAGAGGATGATTTCTCAGAAATAAGGTGTTGAAGGCCAATGACAAAGATGTAATGAGAGTATGAGACTTTGAGCAAGTGCAAAAAACAAAAATTGAACCTAGAAATTGAAAACCTAAAGGATTTTTCACAGAAAAGGGGGTAGCGCTCTGGTGTAAGGGGCACCAGAGCGTTCCAACGCTCTGTGTAAGACAATTAGGGAGTGTTGGCGCTCTGATAGCAAGGGCAGGGGAGCGCTCTGCTTCAAAAGTTTCGAAAAATGCCCATAAACTCAAAAAATCAAGCAAACTCAGTCAATCAGGGTGAATAAGATGAAAGAAAAAGGAAATCAATCAGATCTAAGAATCAAAAGACAGTATGGAGAAGGTCAAATGAGTGGGCAAAGGGATAAAACAAGATATGGGAAAGAAAACAAAAATCAGAGCTCCTCCCCAGTGGAGTCACCAATTTCTGTTATAGGTGAATCCTCCCGCGGACAAGTGGATTCCCTCTTGGTCTCTAGACTCCTAAGGCCAAGACAAAAAAGTGTTTAAAATGGACACTGACATCCTTTTAGATCTAATCAAGCTAACATACGAAGGAAAGAAAGAAATATATGTACCTTATTAACGACATTTGTCCTTGCAAAGTCCAGGCTCAACTTCGATCCTGAGCTCCCTGATAGGTCCTGTAGAACAAACAAAGATACAATGGACTTCCTACTCTACTGATATTAACTCAAATATAGATCCATCTATTGAAGACAAACTCATGTGGAACAAACATAAGTTTGAAATAAACAGGCCAAGCATTGATATATTGATGAGAATAAGTAAAAGTACTTACAATCCTTTGATGAAGGTGTAGCAGCTTCTTCCAGTTCTCCTTGTCCAACCCCTTTGCTCAAGTAATATACACTGATTGCTTTGATGAAATCTCACTTATGATATCATAAGTTTCACATCTCCAATCCTTTCTATCAATACCACTTATAGGATCATAAGTTTGGTATCAATCTCTAGTCTCTATCCCCCTTTCACCATGAGGAGGCCTCCTTATATAACCTTGGAGAGGCCCAACCACTTGAGAGATCTTTGGGATAAGTTGAGGATTCTTCTCCTTCAGTTGAGGATCTTCCCTAAGATCATGCCTTGACCTTCTATTCGAATCCAACCACCTTCAGAAATTGAGGGATTCTTCCCTGATTTGTCTCAACAAACCAAAAACTCGCTCAGAAAAGGTAGCGCTCCCCCAAAAGGGTGCACAAAGCGCTCAAACACTCCCCCAAAGAGGCCCAGGGAGCGCTATCATTCCCTGACAGTGGGTAGGGGAGCGTTCCTCTCCAAAATCCATTTTTGAGTGGTTCTTTCAGTGGAAAAAGGCTTGTACTCCTTGTCAACCGATTTCTCTTCTTCAAAACTAGTCTTTGAGGTGTCTTAAGTGTCCTTATGATGTCTTTAGAGGCACGACATAGGCAAGATGATAGTATGATGTTTGTGACACTTGCGACACTTGTGGTCAATATGTGACACTTGCGGACAAGATGTGACACTTACAACACTTGTAATGACGACACTTACGACACTATTGAAGTGAGTAATTTTGATGTGTAACAATGACAACCGCAAATTTCAGAGCCCACACAAGTGTGAGTGAAAGATGATGATAAAATGAGAGTTTTGGCTCTCTACTTATACAATACCATTGACCTTTAATTTCAATTTAGGTCAAAAAAGGCCGACATGGCTAGTTTACATCAAAAATATTGTTTTACATTAAATGTCATAATTAAAACCCTTAATCAAGCATAAATGATGACATCATGCCCTTTTAGGGTGACGTTAGGCTCTTTTAGGGAAACATTGGCCTCCTGGGAAAAAACGTTAGGCCTTCTTGGGCCTCAGGAACCTGCCACACGTGCCACTTGGCACACAACTGCCTCCCACAACCTTCAAAAGCACTGGATGACATCATGGGTGTCCTGGGTGACATCATGGGCCTTCCAAGGCTTACGTCCTGGTGAAAAGGGCACAACCCCCCTGGGTACGAGTCTGCCAAGCTGCCTCTATTAGAACGTCCTCCTCGTTCTCTGGTGCAATCCTCTTATTTGTCTTTGCCCCCTGCTGGGGTCTCAACATCCATCTAGTGGGATTTCAGCGCCATGGAGGTCCAAACTAATCATATCCCCATGTGTACCTGTCCATCTGGGTACCTTTTATCGGGTGTGGACCTATAACATCAACGAATACACCCTCCATGGGCTCATAAGTCACATGGATCATAGCAATGTCAATCACATATAATCATCAAATTTATTAAACATGTGCATAAAACCCCTTTTACCCGGACAAGTGCTCAAAGACATTATACTAATCTACAAGCCAATTTTGGAGGAAACGCTAGGACGTCCTATTGGGCTAATGCTCACTGGATGTGGGATGTTTCCGGGAGAAATCAAATCTAAGCCATGTGAGTGGATGAGGTGGTAAGGGTTGTCTGGGCAAGGGGTGCAGTGATAGCAGGGAAATGTATGGCTTACCTATGGGTGCCTCTATAGAGGGTGAGCTGCACCTGTCATGGATGCAAATGTTTCCAAGCCCATTCATGCCTTTTGTCTTTATTCTTATTGTTTTTCTTTCAAGAAGCTAGTTAGGGGACACTGCCCTGGCATGGTGACCAGTGGTGGCAATGTTACCCACAAGCATTTCACGGAAATGAGAAGGTTGGCTTGTGATGAGACCCCCTTTCTCTTGGCTATGCCACCAAGAGCCGCTACCTTGGTGTGGTGACCAACTGTTGGTAGTGTCATACTGCTACATGCCCATGGACCTAATAGGTTGGCTCGTGATGATACCCCCTATCCTCTAACTAGGTCTTGTTTTATTATTTTTATGGGTCCCTCTGTTTCTTGCCGAGAAGTTTTTTATTGCTTTCTGGGGGATCCCTGTGCAAAGCATCTCAAGGTTTTCATTATTTGGCTCTTGTATTTTTCCAGGTACTTTTACTCCCTGGGCCTTTAGCCCCTTCTTCCCACAAGACAAGGTACAAACCTTAAATATTTGGCCAACCCAATGCCCAGACCAATGTAAGGGAATGGATGAGCGAGAAAGAGATGAAAAAGTGGTAAGTATGGTGGGAGCGGACGATGGCCTTTCATGAATCCCCCCAGTGGAAACTCAAACCCTATGGATACCAGCGTACTAGGGAATCCTATCATTTCCCCCATATATGGTCAAGTGGGGAGGTATAAGATCCAAGCACCCGTTAGAAGAAAAAATAATTGAATGCACATATTCAAAGGTTTTGAGGATCAGAGTGACAGATACCATGATACCCGGACTCATTACCTCATGGAGAAAGACCCATCTCTGCTACAAGATCAGGCTGAGGTGACAGATGTTGTTGTTGCTGACAAAGTGGAGGCGTTGAAGAATGAAAAGATGGGCCCTCCAAGGCCATGCTCAAGTCGATCTAGCTCTCGGTACTCCATGTCTAGGACCTGTGGGCCTTGAGACATAATCTCCTTAGTTGTCCCTAAACTGGGGGATATCATGGCCCACTGACATTTGGAGTTGTTCCTTTAATGGAGTTGTCCCACCACTGTGGAGGGATTTCCCTCTTCTATCACACAACCACCCATAGAAGTATCAGAATGGACCAAGGGGCAGGCGTTTCTGTTTGGTTCAATCGACTCATTGATGTCCTCCATCCAATTTGGAGGAATTTCCTCCTCCATTGGACAACCACTAGAATTTATCACGGGGTCGGGAATTTGAGGCATTGGCTCTAGATTGTCGAGGGGGAGATGAGCATCATCGTGCCAATTTTGATCAGAGTGGGGAGGGTCAACATGGCTGCTAAAAGGGCTAGGATGCAAAGAGGGGGCCGAGGGTGGGACTGCACGTCGGTGTCGAGCTACAAAACGGTAGTAGGTCGACCCGCGTTTGGGCTTGCCCCTCTCGCAAGGGATGGCACAGACACAACATAGGGAAGAATTGAGAAACATGTTGTACACATGCACCAAGGGGGAGGGAAAATCAATAGAGGTTCGGCTCCGACATAAGGAGATTTCAGGTGGAGAATGAAGAGCCAAATGCAAATGCAGGATCAAATAACCACGCCGAGTGCTTACCTTTGAGAAAACCAGTGAGATGGCAGGGAGAGGCGCCATGGAGGCTAAGGTGATGTCGCACTACTGCTTCTTACCTGCTTCGGAGAACCATGACTGGTGCCGAATGTGCGCCATTAATAGTCCATGGCTGTCCCAACACACTATCTCCCTCACATTTTGAATGCTATGCATGATGAAATGGTGGAGGGGGAGACTGGTGGCGAGGGACTTTAATTGCACTTGTCGCATGAGTGCGAGGTAGCATGGGGTTGGCAAAAAAGTATTAATTATTTATACTTAAATTATTAATTTCACTTTCTAAAAGTATTAATTTTTTATTTTATTATTTTTTAATTTTATATTTTTCACTTATATATAATAATAATAATAATTTATTTTTAAATTCACCCCTAACTAAACAAAAAATTAATATTTGAAATCTCTTATTTACAATGCATTCTTTTAAACATAAATGTATGGATAATGAAAAAATTGACAACACAATGTAAAGATAAAGATATATTGTTCACTTAAACCTGAATCTGCATTGTCCTTAACAAGTCATAGACATTTGATTTACAGTGACAATGCAACAGTTAATAGACATTTGATTTACCGTGGCTAATTCAATAAAGAAATAACAACATGATGGAAAATGAATAAGATGTCATGCATATTTTTTCCATTTGCTCATTTCTTCTTCTAAAAAATATGTACATCTTAATCTTGATCGGATAAACTAATCTTGGTTCCAATGGAGATTAACCATCATAATCTACCATATGAAATGTAACGGCATATTTATATGAATCCATGCACATTAAAAACTATGTAGCCAATCATCTTTGACTACGTACCGAGTAGCCCTTTCCAACGGGCGTAACCTAACATTGCGAAAAAAAGCAAAAGAGAGCCGGTCACAAGAGATCCAACCAGAGGCAAAAACAACCCATTTACACTGTAGATTGAGATTTGTATATTCATTCCTAACATTCCTTCTATATACATTAAAAGGGCTACAATAAAGTAGAATATAGTAACAGTGAGCTGCAGCTGAATTATTGCATTACGGCGGCTATCAAGTTGAATATTCACGTAGTCTTCGGTGTCTTCAATGTATTCACGAATCTGAATACACCAAGGAAAACAACGATTAAAATACCCAGGATTATAACAGTTGCATTAAATACAAATGAAAAGAAATCATGAAATTCTTAAATCTAGCATCGTGAACATCACAGAAAATATAAATATGGAATTAGAACATAGAGCATTGGAATAAGAATTGCATGTGAAAAGTCTCAAGGTTTAGCTTAACTGGTCTAGTTTCAGTTCATTTACAAAATATGAAACATTTTGTTTTATCCTGATTAGAATCATGTATGTTGTTGATTTACAAAATATGAAACATTTCATTTTATCATGATTAGAAGGTCAGACGACCTGATGGTACATATGAGGATAGGCCTATTACCCCTTCGGAGGCACTCAGATGGTATGGTACAGACTTGGCTACTCTAGGTACAGTATTGGTGGTCAGGGATATGGAGGTGTATAGGTTAGAGATGGCTCTCAGGGTGGCAGAGACTCGACTCTAGCAATGATTCATAGTTCTAGGAATACCCTCACGCTGTTTTGATTAGCTGTCTTGATTCATATTTTGTTCCGTTAAATTCAATTCAACCTGTTTGATACATATGAAATGTTTGAAACCTAGGTGTCAATTAATATATATCAAGATTATATATTTTCATATTCTATTTTAAATTATTTGTGATTTATTGATATATTTCATTTTCTATTTAAATTATTTGTGATTTATTAATATATTAAAATCATATATTTTCATATTCCATTTTAAATTATTTTTTCATATTCAATTTTAAATTATTTGTGATTTTTATTACCTTATATTTATAATTTTTGTTCATAATTTTGAATGGCTATGATAGATTTCTATTGAATGTTGGAATATTGTATTAGTAAAATAAACTGGTTGCGGTTGATAAGCCACTGGGTATTGACTAAATCAACTTTGAGCACATCCACTAAGTACTTTGGAGCTGATTAAATTCACTTTGAACACATGTAACATAATGTAAGGATATATTGGGCAGACTTAAATGGATGGTTATGGGATGTGGTCCCATACTCTGGGGTGTTGGGTTAGCACCCAAACCTATATATATGAGAAGCTTAACTTTATTTGCCTAAAACACTTTAACATGGTATCAAAGTTGTGGTTGCAGGGGTAGGAACACTATGGTCATGTGTAATCGTGTTTTGAATCTTGTTTTTAGGCATTTCTATCAATTAAACTATTTTTAAGCATTTAAAACCAAATCCAATGCCACCATCGCATCTGGAATGGCCAAATTAGCTTTGGAGCCCCTTTGTTTTACTCGATTTGGACTCTGTTTGCCAAATTCGATAATAAAAAAAAAAAATTCAAAGAATATTACTATTTATAGAAAATTTTGTTTTTGGTAGTGACCATTTCTGAATATTTATGTTCTAGGCAGTTTGTATTTCTCAAAAGTTTCAGTTTCTGTAAATCAAAATTCTTGGCACTTAACATTTATGGAAATTTTTGTTTTCCACAGTTCTTGTTTCTGGAAATTCCTATTTTCAACAGTTACATTTCTGTTAAAAATTGTTTTCAGGAGTCACTATTTTTAAAAAGTTTTCTTATCTAGATATTTCTATTTTCAACAGTTGCCATTTCTGGAAATTTCTGTTTTCGGTGGTTATTATTTCTAGAATTTTTTTGTTTCTGAAAAGTTTAATTTTCGGCAGTTTTTGTTTACAGGGAATTTTCTATTTCTGCAAAGTTTCCTGTTTTCATCATTGAGTGTGTATGCTGTGGGAATTGCAGAGCATAATTTGAAAGACAAATTGAAAGTACCATAACTTTCTCACACCAGCTTCGTTTTCTATGTCATTTTTTAGAAGGTTTACCTTAGAGTCTATTTTTTTTTAGTGGTATAGATAATATCTGGTAAATTTATTGGAAACATTTTCAAATATTTTTAAAAGTCATAGTCTAAATGTTCTAGGTTTTGATATTTTTCAGGGAATTTTTTTTTTCTACTTTTATCTATAATTCGACAAGAACTTGTTGGATTTGTAGATTTGAGTGGCTAAGACTGTATAATCAGAGTGCCCATGGATTTTTCTGCATGCTGAATCCATTTATGCATTCAAAAATGCAATTTAAAAAACAGAAAATTACGATTTCGTCCAGATTTATACTGCTGAATTTTGGCGAAAAGGACCAAAATATAAAACAGTTAAACAATACCTTTCTAAAAAACTAGCTGTCAACCCCATTTTCACAACTTCAAAACCCTGGCATAACTCAGTCAATTTTTAATGTTTTTAAGTGAAATGCTTTTTAAAGTCGGCTATTTTTTGAGCTCTTTCCTGATAAACAATGTTTTTGAGTGAAATGCTTTTTAAAGTTGGCTATTTTTTGAGCTCTTTCCTGATAAACTGTGATGTTTTGAGTGATTTTGCAATTGTTCGTTTCGATTTTGAGTTGGGGCTTAAAATGGTGGAACCCCTTTGTTGCTTTATGATTTTTTGACTAGAATATTAATATTTTTTTAAAGCCTATTGAGACTTGCCTCATTGTGAAATGGCTAAGTATATTAAAGCTATGGGGATTCTTGGTCAGAAGAAAGAAAAATTGATGATCCAAAAACATCATGAGGAAAATGGTATGCTAGTTTCCCTCCTTGAAGGTTATTAATGTCTCCTAGCAATCCATTTGTTGGAGAGGCTAGTTGACTAGGTCTAAGGGTTGACCAATATAAAGAGTCATTCGAATGTGAAGCTCAGTGGACTACATAACCAAGTAGTTATGACAGTTGCAATTACTTTTCATTAATGTAAATCTATAAATAGATATAGACCTACGATGTATCGTGGTTGTTGATGATCATATACTAAAATACTACTTGTTGGTTTCAACATTAATTTCTTCTCTCCCTCCATCTATATATGCATGCATATTATTGTGTTGTGTATGATGATTGTTTTTTTTTTTTTTTTTTTTTTA
>ML776601.1:1475421-1490555 GCA_009831015.1 Picea engelmannii
TGACTACATATATATCAATGATTTCTCCATATTTATGTGCCAATGTGTTTATCTGATGTTGTTGTTGCTTTATATGTTTAAAATTTAAAAAAAAATGAATATATTTTGTATTTTTTAATGTTTGTCGTGGTTTTCCGATTTTTTGCCGACTTTTGCCGACTTTTGCCGAAACGATTTTTTCCGGACCCTTGCCGACTTTTTGCCGTGGCCGACTTAATCAACACTGGTTTGGATTGACCAACGCACCAACTACTTTCCAGTCTTGCATGAACCACATTTTCAGAGGGCATTTGAGGAAGCACCTTTTGGTATTCTTCGATGACATATTGATTTACAACAGGACGTGGGATGAACATCTGACACATTTGGAGGAGGTCTTGGGCATTATGCAGGCACAATAATTATATGCCAAGGAGTCCAAATGTGAGTTTGGGATGAGAGAACTGTTGTACTTAGGGCATATCATTAGTGAGCAGGGAGTACAGGTTCACCAAGAGAAGATCAGGGCCATTCTAGATTGGCCAACACCCAAGAACCTCACAGAGTTGAAGGGATTCTTTGGGTTATGCAATTACTACCGGCGGTTCGTCAGGGGATTTTCACAGTTGGGAGCACCGCTCACAGATCTGACCAAGAAGGGTGTTTTTCATTGGACAGAGGAGTCACAACAGACATTTGAGAAAATAAAGGAGGTTATGAGCACATTCCCTGTTCTAGCCCTTCCGGATTTCTCTCGGTTGTTTTTCTTAGAGTGCGACGCATCAGGTGTTAGAAAAATGGGTGTGCTCATTTCATCGTAGACAATATAGCAATATTGTCACTCAACTATAGGCACAAAGGCCACCCCCGATCACCTTAACCTTGACAGACAAAATAATTCTGGTAACAAGCCAATAGCCAACCAAGGCTAACGCACCAAGAAAGGATAACCAAAGACTAAGCAGAAAGTCCAAACCAATAACCCAAGACAAAGTCACTACCGCAGTAGTTGCGGTTCTCCTTCACTCATGCACACTTCTTGTCCTTATGCAGTTGTGAGTGAGTGAGTGACAAATGAGATCTAGCTCCCTTTATTTATACTGCTCCATCTTAACTGACTGAGCCGACTTCTCTTCCTGGGGGCTAGTAACTCAATATTAATTTATTCTATTAAGCCGACTTGTCTTCTAGGGTTATTATCCAAAGCTTTAGGGTTTCTCTTGCTTCCTGGAATATTCTAGTCTCGTCAAAGGTTACACGTGGAGGTTAATACCTCCCGCAGCTACCATAATATCAACAGAAGCCAATCAAGGTGGCGTACCACTCTCTAGAGCTAGAGTACCAAGCAGAAAGTCCAAACCATAACCAAGAGAAAGTCCAAGCCTAAAACCGAAAATACTAGCTGCAGTAGCTGCAACTGCAACTACTCTCCAAACTTGCGCACTTACTGAATTTCTGCAGTTGCGAGTTGTGTGTGTCCAAATGAGCTTTGGCATCCTGTATTTATACTGCTCTTCCTTAGCTTTCTGGGTCGACTTCTCTTTCTGGAGGCTAGAAACTCAATATTAATTATTCTCTTTAGCTGACTTGTCTTCTAGGGTTATGTCCAAGGCTTTTAGGGTTTCTCTTGCTTCCCAGAATATTCTAGTCTTGTCAAAGTTACACGTGGAGGTTAATACCTCCCGCAGCTACCAAAAATATCAACAAGACAACCACATATCATCATTGCATGAACTGCATGTGTTTGAACCAGTAAGAGTATAAGCAATGCCCACCATGCATTATAAAATATTTGTATATGGGCCCAGAACCATCAGATAAACATTGTGGGGCATTTCTCAAATACATATATTTTTGGCTGAAATTTTATTTATTGATATTGTATATTGGGGAGGTTCCTATAATGTCCCTCCATTTATAAACATTTGAATATTTTGATTTTTTAGGATCTATGTTGTGGAAAAATTATATTAAAATTTTGTCATCACAAACATTGATTATGAGGAATATTTTTGTAAATGTTATTTTTATTTATTTTAATTTCACTATAAACAAATTGATTAGAGAATCCAATTATAAAGAGTAAACCATTATTCCATGGGAGACTGAAAAGGGATAAAAACCACCAAAGTAAATATTGTCCATGAGTACAAGTGTAAACCTACTCGCAAAAGATGTGGGATGTGAAGGAACAAGCTAGCACAAAGTTAGGCCAAGAAGATTCCCTAGGGTTAGGGATGAGGCTAACTTGGAAAAAATACCTAGGCAAGCTAATTTATTTTTTTGTGAAAGGAAGAAGAAAAATAAGTATAGAGGAGGCAGGACGTTGCTGAGTACTTGTGAAGAGGAGTTGAGTTTGATGGTTCTGAGAAAGAATCAAACTCTGAATTACCTAGAGAAGGTTGTGAAAATTTTTAGTCCCTATGGAATAATGGTTTAGGCTCGGGGGTGATAGGAACACGTAATTCTGGTTGTTCTGGTCTATGGTTGGGAGGAACCGGTTCTCTATTCAATTCGTTTCCAGTCCTGAAGTGGGCACATACATGTTTTCTATATTTTTTTACTCTGATTATTACTTAAGAAATTGCAGTAGATAAAGACTATAAGTTTGTAGTATGAATTATGGAGTAAATCTAGAACTATGCAATTTTTATATTTTGTTTATATCATCTCTACAATATTTGGCATTAGAGAATAGAAGAATGCTGATTTAATATTTCTTTCTGGAAAGAATACTGATTTTATTTCTGTAACAAGCAATACAAGAAACTGATAGCAATACTGGTAGGATGTTTAAGATAAACAAATCTTATTTCTTTTTATTGCAAAATATTAGTAGAATGTTTCTACCCAGAAAAAAAGAAATATTATTTACCTTTCTCTAGAAGAGATACAAAATAACCTGTAGGTTATTATATTTGTCAATATTCTATCTGTACTTTTAAAAAAGAAAATAGAAAGGAAGTTACAAAGGAATCTGTATACTTTTCCAAGATGTTAATTATCTTTGCTTCAAGAAAATAAGTTCGCTAGATACAAAATAGTTTTCTATATAGAGAAATCTTTTCAAGAATTAATTTTTGGCCAAGAACAAAGCTAACGTATCTTGAATCTATGATATGAAAATGTATTAGCAATGGGTTAATGTGTAGAGGAAGCTCTCTTGAATTCATTGTTTCGTTTTCCTTGTATCTTCATATTTGATTCCATAGCATTGTTTCCTTAAAAATTGATAGGCTATCCCCTTTTTTTTTGGTAAAAAAAAAAAGGCTTCCTTTAACTATTAAAAATATGCAATATGTATATGGGAGACTTTGACATTAAAAACGGTGGATGCACTGTCACTGGCACAAAGTCAAAATTGGGAATGATTAACTATCAAAAAAATGGTCAAAGGTCCAATTCAAAGAGACATAAACATAATGAGGGCACATGACCAATACACAAACATTAGTTAGAAGGAATAAGCTCAACATCAGTGGGTGGCTTGTCTCAATCATTTGGGGCAAGTCCCGAACCAGCAACAGGTTCATTGTCAACCACGATTGGCCCCAAGTCATCATTGTCAGGTTTTGGCTGCTCAATATTGTCACCCAACCATAGGCCGAAGCCACCCCGAGCACCTTAACCTTGACAGAGAGAATAATTCCGGAAGCAAACCCTAGGTCCAAAAGCTAATCAAGGTAGCATACCACTCTCCAGAGCTAGCATCCAAGTAGAAAGTCCAAACCATAACCAAGAGAAAGTCCAAGCCTAAAACCAAAAATACTAGTTGCAATAGCTACAACTACAACTACTCTCCAGATTTGCGCACTTACTAAATTTCTGCAGTACGCACTAAATTTATGCAATTGCGAGTTGTGTGTGTCCAAATGAGCTTTGGCATCCTGTATTTATACTGCCCTTCCTTAATTGTCTGGGCCGACTTCTCTTTCTGGAGGCTAAAAACTCAATATTAATTATTTTCTTTAGCCGACTTGTCTTCTAGGGTTATGTCCAATGCTTTAGGGTTTTTTCTTGCTTCCTGGATTATTCTATTCTTGTTAGGGTCACACGTGGAGGTTTAATACCTCCCGTAGCTACCATAATATCAACAAGTAGAGACAAGATCGACTTCTTCCTTTTCTGTATACAAAGATTCAAAATTGTTTTTGGAAGCCTCCTTCATTGCTGGGAAATCTCTCGAGTTTGAGATATCCTCTAATGGTATTTCTTTGACATTATTTTTTTGAACTCTTGCTTTGGATTGCCGATAGGAATTATTCTTGTCTCTAAACTACAGTCACCTGCGACTCCTAAATTTCAGACGCATATCTCTTCCTCTAATTTGGTTACTTTATGAAACTTACTGCAATGGCCTCTCTCCTCTACATGATGTTCTTTCGTGATGTCTTCCTTTTCACTTGTCAATTGGAGATCTTCAAGTTGAGACTATAATACCAATTTTTCTTTCGCCTAAGATACATATGAGAACTTTACCCATTTCTTGAGGGCTTTCTTGACTTCTTTTTATTTCTATTCCCAAATAAAGGTGGTCGATCCTATAGCCAACTTCCCCCATTCCTCCAAAATAATCTCTATAAATCTAAAATTATAAATCCAAAGGGGACAAAATCTAAATGGAAGAGGCCTACAATCTTGGGAATAGTGAAATTTAAGATAGATCGGCTTATGATCAGAGATAGTTGATAGAATGATCCTAGAAATTATGTAGTTGCTTGATAGAAGGTTGCTAAGAATGAGGAAACGATCTAGTCTGACAGCTATATGGCCTGATCCGATTCTCCTATTCAATCAAGTATATTCTCCTTTCACAGTTTTGACATCTACTAAATCGCAATCCATCATGAGATATTCCACATATTCTTTCTAAGGGTCCCTAACTATACTACCGCCTCTTTTTTTTTTACTATTCAAAACCACATTGAAGTCCCTGGAAACAATGTTGTTCTTAGTAAGCTCAGAGTCTTTTAAGGCCTTCAGAGAACACACACAATCTTCTTTTTCCTTATAAAAAATAGGGATATATACATTAATAATATGATATCTAATACCTAAATTTTGATGCACAAGACATGCTAGGGCCCAATGTTGTGTTTGATGAGAATTCCAACTAAAATGTAGAGTTATCCCAAAGAGTACAAATACCTCCTAAAGCTCCTCTTGAACTTACCGCAATACCTTCACACCTTTTCCACTCTGTTTTGTCGAGATTAAGCATTTTTCCTGCTATGAGCTTCGTCTCCTGGAGGAGACAGATAGTTGGGTTTTCAAATTTTATCAATCTCTCATGGCTTCCTCTTTAAACCTACTACCCATGCATCTACAATTCCAGAAGACAATATGCATTATCTAACAGTTGGGCCCTAGGGGTTTATGGCCTCCATTCTGCAAAGGAGCTTGATGGAACCTATATTTTTAATGCTTCAAGCTCCAACCCCCAACACTTTGTCTATGGTTCTTTGGATACCCAAAATTTTCTCCTTGTTTGTTTCTTCTTCCCTTTTTTCTTTTGTCAGCTTCCTACTTGCTTCTTTAGGTTGCCTCTGTTTTTCCTCCTCCATTTGTTATTGAGCTTTCTTCCTTGTTAAGATGTCGGAGGAAAGTTGAGGGTTGTCTAAGATAGGATCGATTTCCTCCTATTGATCTGAAAGGAGGTCTTCACTTGTCGACAAACAAGGGTTGGTTTGAGAGTCTAAAAAGACGAGCATTTTGGGCGACAAGAGAGATGGTGGAGTCATATTTTTTGTGTTTGTGAGTATTGAATTAAGTTGAATTTTATTAAAACACGTACGAGGCCAACTAGCCTATGGGATTGTAAGGCTTACATCCGATGCAAAATTCCAAGGTATAGTAGGGAGGCGGCAAGATCCATGATGCACTAGAAAGAAGTTTTGGATTACTTATATGGATTGGGCTTTCTTCTCCCTATGGACTTAGATTTTGGGAAGGTCACATTTTTTTCTTTCCTTACCTTTTTGTTATAATTGTAATAAATTAGCTCTTTGATGACGACTATTGTTTTGACTTTATTTCAAGATTGCTAAAAAATTCTTGTGACAAGTCTAGGCCTAGTTATACCTTTGATCAAAGTCACATGACATGAACTTGGCAACCAAGGAAACCCAAAGTGGGGAATCAACTTGGAAAAACTCAACAATACCTCAACTTATTAAAGAACTAGGATCATACACTCAATATGTCAGGGAACATAAACTTGACAAAACTTGGTAAAACTTGGAAAACTTTATTGACCAAAATTGATTATGATCGATTTTGCCTTGGATTTATTACGAAGCTCAGATTGCCTATTTAGAATTTATTACGAATGCTTGTGATTTGTGTTATGATGAACTTTTATTTCAGAATTTATGAAAGTTTGCAAGTCCGAGAAGACCTTTTCCCAACAATATCTGATGTGCACATATTGTGAAAACACTTACATCCTTAGGATCAAATTTACAACCCTCACATGGTTTCTTGTTGTGTCTCATTGAAGCCCCTTTCACTCTTAATGGTTTGTATGGCTTAAAGTTAATGACAACCTAGGATTTTTTAGTCATGTTTGTTGCATGTTTAGGATTTGCTTTGAATTGAATTTTATTAAAATGTCCACAATGTCCACAAGGCCAACTGGCCTATGGGCACAAAAGGTTTACATCTGATATCAAATTTCAAACTACAACTAGGAGGAGGCAAGATCCACGATGAGGTAAAAATAAGTTTTGGACTACTGATATAGAGTAGGCCTTCCTCTCTCCGTGGACATATCTCCTATTTTGGTTGGATTGGATTCTAGTAACTTGTCCCTATGGCACATCATCTTGGAGGATCTCTTAGAGGTGTCCTCTACATGCTCCTCAACAAAAACCAACTCGCAACAATTGTGCCTACAAAATCAAACCTAGTTGATGCACAATATGTCAAGGAACAACTTAGAACTAAATACATAACAAAGTCATGACTTTGGATTTAGTGATGCACAATTATAGAAGAGTAAGGATGTATTGTTGCAGATGAACACAAACGTGGCCTTCCCTCATTTACTGTGATAAAGTTACCTAAGGTGCTTCTAGGGACTACTTCATGGTTCTTTGCATTAAATGTTACTTGCTGTGAAATCACTTTACTTGGTAGTGCTTCTAGTACCTTCTTGTCCTTGAGCCCTCTCATTTATTTTCTTATGCAAACCCCTAATGAGAATCTATATTGAAAAATGGATATCATTCTATGCTTCCATGCTATAAAATTGTGGCCCTCAAACTTTTTGAATAGCTCTCGCATGATAGTTTTTTTTTTTTGTATCTAGTGGAATTGACAACTAGGTGGGTTCGTACTCGCGTGACACAAGGTCGAGTTTTCCCACCGCTACCACTATAACCTCTAGGCGTATCCCTGCGGTGTTGATATTTTGGTAGTTGCGGGAGGTATGTACCTCCACGTGTAACCTTTACAAGACTAGAATATTCCGGGAAGCAAGAGAAACCCTAAAAGCCTAGGACATAAACCTAGAAGACAAGTCGACTAAAGAGAATAATTAATATTGAGTTTCTAACCTCCAGAAAGAGAAGTCGGCCCAGACAGCTAAGAAAGAGCAGTATAAATACAGGATTCTAGAGCTCATTTGACACACACAGCTCAAAACTACAAAAATTTAGTAAGTGTGCAAGTTTGGAGAGTAGCTGCAATTGCAACTACTGCAACTTGTATTTTTGGTTTTAGGCTTGGACTTTCTCTTGGTTATGGTTTGGACTTTCTGCCTTATGCGCTAGCTCTGGAGAGAGGTACGCTACATTGATTGGCTATTGGTTCTAGGGTTATGCAATTACTACCGGGGATTCGTCAGGGGCTTTTCACAGTTGGGAGCACCTCTCACAGATCTGACCAAGATTGTGTTTTTCATTGGACAAAGGAGTCACATCGGACATTTTAGAAAATGAAGGAGGTTATGAGCACATGCCCTGTTCTATCCCTTCTGGATTTCTCTTGGTCGTTTGTCTTAGAGTGCGACGCATCAGGGGTGGGTATTGGAGCAGTTTCGATGCAGGGAGGCCATCCCATTGTGTTTGAGAGCAGGAAGCTCAACGAGTCAGAGAGACTCTATTCTATTTACGACAAGGAAATGCTAGCAATCATGCATGCCTTAACCAAATTCAGGCAGTATCTGGTAGGTAGCAGATTCGTAGTGAAGACTGATCACAACAGTCTCAAGTATTTCCTAGATCAGAAAGACCTTAGTGAGAGACAACAGAAGTGGGTCTCAAATATCCAAGCCATTGACTTTGACATCGAGTATGTTAAGGGAAAGAGGAACGTCATAGCAGATGCCTTGTCTAGGAGACCAATATGGTGTTCGATGATGGATATTTGCACAGATTGGAAAGCACATTTGTTGGTAGAATACTCCAAAATAAAATTTGCTTATGAGGTGATGGATGGACAGGTGGTTGATGATAGATACCAAGTACTAGATGATGTCATTTTCTACAAGGACCGATCTACTTGGTTCTAGAATCTACCTTGAAAGGGAAGATTCTGAAGGTGTGTCACGATTCACTTGCAGTTGGGCATCAAGGGTACTTCAAAACTTACAGGAAGACCAGGAAGAGATTCTCATGGAAGGGTCTCAAGGATGATGT
This sequence comes from Picea engelmannii, assembly GCA_009831015.1. Lineage (NCBI taxonomy): Eukaryota > Viridiplantae > Streptophyta > Pinopsida > Pinales > Pinaceae > Picea > Picea engelmannii. Next base: position 1,484,040 of record ML776601.1, read on the forward strand.
ACTGAAACACATCCGGGAGTGCACGACTTGTCAGCAGAACAAGTCTGAGCAGACACACCCCACAGGGTTACTTCAGCCTCTACCCATTCCAGAGAAGAAATGGGAGATCATTTCTATGGACTTCATTACAGGTCTTCCTCGAGTGCAGGGTATGGACTGTATATTTGTGGTGGTCGACAGACTGACCAAATTTGCACATTTCTTTTCTAGGACTACAAGGCCATATAGGTAGAAGAGTTATTTTTCAGAGAGGTATTCTGGTTGCATGGTTTACCTAGGCAGATAGTCAGTGATAGAGATGGGCGCTTCATCAACATGTTTTGGCGGGAGCTCTTTCGGTTGGTGGGCACAGAGCTAGCCACGAGTACCAGCTACCACCCACAGACAGATGGACATATAGAGATTGTCAACAAATGGGTGGAGGGGTATCTAAGAAACTATGTGGGGGAGCAACAACGCACATGGGTGGGATGGTTGCACATGGGTGAGTATTGTTACAACACGACTTACCATATGTTTATTAGGATGTCACCATTTAGAGAATTGTATGGATACGATGCACCCTCTTTTGGGGAGACTATGTTTGGGGATAACAGGGTCCCGGGGGCCAAATAATGGGTGGAGGAGAGCCAGAGGATCCTACGAGCAGTGAAGGAAAACTTGCAGGAAACTCAGAACCAACAGAAGATCTATGCATATAGGCAGAGGATAGAGCGCAGTTTCGAGGTAGGGGACTTGGTTTTTCTGTGGTTACAAACTTACAGCCATACAAACAATCCTCCTTGAAGAGGAGCGGAGCAGAGAAGCTTAAGCCTAGATTTTATGGGCCCTACAGAGTCATCAGGAGGATAGGTGAGGTGGCATATGAGCTAGAGCTACCGAAGGGTAGCAAGATTCACAACGTATTTCATGTTTCTTGCCTTAAAAAGGAAGTGGGACAACATGTCATCATTTCGGAGGAGTTGCCACCCTTGGATGAGGATGGTCAGTTGGAGCTGGTGTGAAGGAGGTGCTCAAGCAAAGAGAGCGTAGATTGAGGAGCAGGGTCATTAGGGAGTGCTTGGTTAGATGGAGGGGACTTCCAGTGGAGCATTCCACATGGGAGGGAGAGCATATATTGTAACACCTAGGATTGATGTTACTTAAGGACAAACAATATCGGGAAGGGAGGACTGTGATGTCCCGTTCCCAAGAGTAGGCTAGCAGGGAGTGACTTAGTAGTCTATTTGTTCCCGTAGACTATAGTCAGGAACAAACAGGGAACAAGAGGAGAAATAAGGGTGAATTAGTGGCTAAATGATTAATTAAGCCAAAAAGCGTAGAAAAAGTCACTTAAGCTAAAGTCAACGAAGAAATAGAAGAAAAAGGTGTTGAGGGGGAGTCTTAATTAATTAATCACTCACCTTAGGAGGAAAAGCGCCTAGCTTAGGTGATGTCAATAGAGAATTAGATCGGGAAGAGTATAAAGGGAGGAATTCGACCTAATTCCTGATTATGTTATGATTTGATGTTGAGAGAGTTTCCAGAAGAGGAGAATCGACCACTGTTGTTTTGTGGATTTCTGGAGGAAACCACCACCTTGATTGGTTTTGGTTTTGAGAGACACACCCTAGCCTTTTGGAGATACCATCCATGTATTTCACCATGCTATTTAGGAGTATTCAGTTTTGCAGTGATTGCACAACTCAGCTAGTGAGGGCACAAGGGTTAGAGAGGGTTTTGTGTAGTTGCACGAGACCGTGGTTTATCTTGCAGATTCCTTCCGACCCAGTTGAGGATCAACCAATGCGCATCTTTTGAGCCACTAGTCATCAGATTCTGATGGTGGAATCTTTCAGGGTGCATTAGAAAGCCAGGAAGTGCGCAACTCTTGAGGAGGGACGTTTGGGGTTCCAGAGGGTTTTCCGGATCAAATCAGAAGAAACCCTTCCGACCCAGTATAGAGGAGGCTAGGATGCACATTTTGAGACATATAGCAGTGGATTTCGACAGTGGAATCACTAGGGCGCACTCACAGAGCCCAAGAGGTGCACAACCCCCCAGATGATGACATCCAGAGCTTCTGAAATCAGATCTCCGGTCCAAAAGTTACCAGGAGCATCCTAGAGGTCAGGGCGGTAAGTTTGGGACAGTTTCCAGGCGAATCTGTCGAGTATAGCCACCAAGGCGAGTTTTCCAATGTTTGCAGCAGGTGCCGTGAGTTTTCGCAACTGCATTTTTCCGATCTATCTGTGCATGCGCAGATATGCCTTCATATTTTGTTCACGGGTATTTTGTAGTAGTTGCTTTGTATTCTAGTGACGATCCATGAGATCTAGCTGAAGATTATTTCTATGCTTTCAGCATATCATTGCATTTCATGTTTTTTCCCTCATAATACATATGATTGAGATGGTATTTGTCCTTATTTTACATGCATCGTATATACTACTTAAACGTTAATTGAATGAAACACACATGCGAAATCACCAAGCATGTTAAACAAATAACTCAAACGCAACCAGAAACCCCCAGAGTATCAGATTTGAGAGACAAAACATTAGTTCAGCAATAGATATCCAAATCAGCTGGATCTAGGATATTTCATTGCTAACATTGGGAAGAAAATGATAGAGACCCAAGTGTTAGACTAGTCCAAGTCAACTACTATTACAAAAATTGTCAAATCATAACAAACCATACTACCAAATATTGTCCACACAATTTAAAAAATGCCAAACCTAAATGGTGTGCTATATGTGAAGAACTAACACTCAATACGGTGGAATGCCAACACAATGGTCAAAATCATTCAAATTATCAAACAGTTTATCATACATAGGTCACATATCAAAACAAAGGCCAACAAGGAGGAAGAGGTGAGGTAGGATACCAAGGTCAAGGTGGATATAGAGGAGGTTATTGTGGTCGATATGGAAATCGTGGAGGATGTGGTCGAGGAGGATTTGCCAAGAAATATTGCTTTGTATGCTACAAGGAAGATCACATTAGTGCAAACTGTCAATTGAAAGATAGGACCGAGCTTAAATTTTGTACTAAATGTGGGGTAGGAGATCATTCCCTAGAATATTTCCACATCATGCTTGAAAAAATAATGAACAGGAGAACTGTCAACCTCCTATAGAGTGTCCCAAAACGTAAGGTGCTGAATTCTAAAAACTTAAATGTAATTATCAGATTAGGAGCAAAGAAATAAGGGAATACTACATTGAACACAACAACTCAGATTAAAGATATAAGAAAAGATAATTGGTATCAAGATCCTCAAAGGAATGCCGACAAACAAAACAACAAGGGAAGGATGCAGTTCTTGATGAATTTCTTAATCTATTAAAAGAAAAAATAATCAATCTCCAGACTATTGGAGCTGTTATCCATCAAAGTTGCACTGAGATGGACTTCCAGCAAGCTGCCAAAGTTTGAACATCACTTGTTCAAAATTCAGAGTTCAGAAGTTCAGTCGGTCGTAAAGACCACCCTGTTACTCTACATTTTCCATAAAAAATTGTAATAAGAGGTGTTTTCATGATGGACTTGTAAAAGGTCTTAGCCACCTTAAGTCCTAAGCGTGAGTTATACTCTGGAGTGTTTTTTCACTTACTAATTATATTTTGCCGTTTTCAGGGGATTTATAATTTATGAGTTTTTTCACTCAATCCCTCCAGAGCCGGAGTATATGTTCATGGTTAAGCTTGAGCATGGATCTAAGCCTAGTGTCTGATGTATATTACCATGCTAAACATCCTCCTAGAGTCTTATGGAAATGTACTAAGTCCCCCCTAGGATTTTTTTAATTTTTTCAGTTAATTAAAAATTGTCAGAATTTGGCAATTTTTAATTAAAAAATAAAGATACATAAAAAAAGTGGTATTTGGGCACCAAATAGGCCATGGGGATGCTTATTTTTGGACCCAGAGCACCCATGTTACCTAATTACCCACTTACTTGAGTAAAATTAGTGATTTTCATCACTCAAAATTGTTTTTACACTCAAAAACCCAAAAAGGTCATTTTAATTCAATAAAAATCAGCCAAGGGAAAAATAAAAAAGATGTGGGGACAAGATTGAAGACAAATTAAAGGAAAAATTCAAGCAAGGAGTCAAAGGAGACAAAATCTAGTTGATTGGCAATTGATTGAGTTGCTATCTTGGAAGATATTGGCACATGTGATTTGAGAGGTGCGCCCCTCTTGGAGAGGTGGCGCACCCTTGAGGTGGCAGCCCACATTCTCAAGAGGTGGCACACCCTCCTCTCTTGTTGACTCTTGGTTTGACATATGTGGATATGTGGAGAGGTGGCAGCCCACTCTCCCACACTTGGCAGCCCCACTTCTAACACTTGGTGCGCCCTCCTCCTTGGGAACTCCACCCATTGTTGTATAAATAAGAGATCTCTCTCCCATTCTTAGCTAGTTGGAGCTTGGGTGAGAGGCTTATCATTGTAATACTTTTCATATGTGAATAAGAAAGACTTTGGAGGTCAAGAAGGTGTGTTATGCATGTGTGTGGATACTTGATGTCAATCTATGCTTAATCTATGAGGTGATATTGGTCTAAATTTTTCTTTGAACTTGTTATCTTGGCTTTTGAAGGGATGCTATCATCTTGAAGGATAGGATTTATCTAGCTTGCTGTTAGTCCTATTGTTCATTTATATTTAGAGATTTTGATATGTATGTGTGTTTTGTTTAACTAACATACTCTTCAAGTTTCTTATGTAGGTGACACCATTTTGTTAACAAGTTTATTTGCAAAGATTTTAAGGCTTACAGGTTCTCATAGCTTGGAGTGGTGAAGAAGCTTGTTTGTTTCCCCACAACTTCAAGGATCTAAAGACTCAATCCCTCCTTAGCTCATCTAAAGACTCCATTGCCCAAGGGTTTCAAGGCTACAATTTTCTCCCCTTACTCTTTCTCAAGAAATTTAAAATCGTTTGGGTTACTAGTTGCTTACTTTATCTTAGACACATTTTAGATCTCAAATATTTCTTATCTAAGTAGTAAGTTGGTTTAAAGGATCAGATCTAGAGTTCTTGTTTCAATTTGTTATCTTAAACTAGATCTAGTTCAAGAAAAGTCAATTTTTTGCAAGCACCTTACTTCTAAATATAAAGGTTGAAAATTGATTTACTTTAAAAGATCTCTTAAGTTCATATTTGGCAATCTAAGTGCTCTGATTTTTCTGTTTTAGAACAGCCATAAAAGACCCTAAGGAAACTAGCTTTCTAGCTTGAGTTCCTTAGTTCCTTTTTGCCGAAATTTGTAGAAATTAACTTAGAATTTTCTTTAGATTTTGACTCATAACCCAAGACACTTCCAAAGTGTTTTTGGGCATCTTTTATCATCTTTTGTTCGTTGTTTTATGTAGGTTGACGAACAGATAGAAGGAAACTCTGTCCGTTTTGGGCAGATTAGGAGCATCCGGGACACCCAGGAGCATCATTTTTACTTCATAACTCTTTGTAAAGCATTGTAAAGGCTTGTGACCCCCCTAATGAATGGTCACAAGTCACTTCCATAAGCATTGTACAAAGATCATAATAAAATCAGTGAGGCTATAAGTTCCCGCTCTTCATTCCCCTTGGGGGGAGCGGTGTGTTCGGTGGTTGTGTCATTTTTTGCAAATTTTTAGCTTAGATTAATTTTTCCATTTTGCAAGTAGAACACTAATTGCTAGATTAGTTTCAATTCCGCAATTTCAATTTGGAAAATAAACCATCCCCTCAGCGACCTCGAAAGGGGCTTGGTTAGTGTGGATCTAGTAATTAGTCTCACATTTACTTTCTTGTTGGCAAATAAACCATCCCCTCAACGACCTCGAAAGGGGCCTGGTCAGTGTGGATTTAGTAATTAGTCTCACATTTATTTTTCTGTCATAAAATAAACAAATTCCCCTCAGCTCTCAGTGCGGTTCCTGACCCTTCCAGTTGCGAGCTCGTCTCGATCCGCTGGGAGTAAGTTCATACATGCTGTGTTGGTCAGTGGTTGATAGTTTTAATTAGGACAACCCCCAAAGTAGTTAACTTAATGTGCGGGAAAACGCCTTGAAGTGACCTGAGAAGTAAGGCGGGCCCTCTCGAGACCTGGCTTCCCACCCGTTTTGGACATCCAACACTTTGAGTGAGTTTTAATAGTGAGACCATTGGGTTTCGTAAAGCTCTCCGCAAGTTTCCAAGCAAAGAGTTAACCTCCAAGGAGGCCCAAACCATTTCATTAACTGAACATTAATTTATCCTAATAAAACACTCGAACTACATTGCCTACGATTCTCTTTAAGGCACTGGTCTCAATTTTCACACTCAGCAAAGCCACAGGCTTCATTTCAAGATTGGTTATATGTTTAATTTAAATGAAACTTGCACCTAACAATTGCTTCTCAGTATCCTTTTGATGCAAGTGTATGCTCATTTAATTATATATCGTGGTGAATGCTTATTTCATGTTTTATTCAGTTTATGGTTGATGGTTTGAAAGAATAATAAACTCCTAGATTTCATTTTTGTACTTAGCTTAAAA
>ML776602.1:0-17253 GCA_009831015.1 Picea engelmannii
AGTATAAAGAAACAAATGAAGCAAGAAAAAAAACAATGCATATTCAAAATGTCCTATTAAAGTTTGGGTTTACCAAAATTCTACAAATACCATATTTTGTGATAATCAAAGTGTGATCTAGGTTGCAGCGAATCCAATTTTTCATGCTAAAATCAAACATGTTGATATTGATATTCATATGAGATATTGTCCAAGCTCAAGTTGTCAAATTACAATATTGGTGTAGTGATGAACACATTGTTGATATTTTTACCAAAAGTATGACTAAAGATAAATTTTCGAAGCTACCTAGTATGTTGGGAATGTTGGAGGTCAATATTAAGGGAGGAATAGATGCAAAATACCCCCCTCCACTTCTCTTTTCCTTGTAAATGATCTATAGTTATTTTTAGAGGAGAAATGTTAGGCAATGTAAGAGGTGACTCTCTCTAAATTTTCTAGATGAGATTTCTCTAGAAGGTTAGAAGTTTATATACTTTAGATTCTTTTAGAAGATATTAAATTAATTGAAGAGAAGTAGAAAATTACTAGAGTGGGAGGAAAAGAAGAGAAATCAAGAATACCTGGATTGTGTTGGACAAGGTGATAATATATGTCTTTGCATGGTGTTTTGATCCTTTATATTTTCTCAATGAAATGAAAAATGAGAAGCATGGTTTGTGGAAAATTGAAAATGGAAAAAAATCATGCCTGTAGTCCCTTAAAAAATGGCATAACAGGAATGCGTGTGCATTCCTAGGAACATGCATGCATTCTTAAGAATGTGCACATGTCCCTATAAATGTGCCTACGTGGCATGTTGAGTGGAGGTTTGTGCTTTTCCAAACGTCTAACATCATGAACTCGTGCATGTTCCTAGGAACACACATGTGTTCTTGTAGGTGTGTCTTCCTTCTCACCCCCTTGCCACTTTATCATCCACCAACTTTGTGCACTCACCCTCAGACATGCAATTTTATGAATAAGGAAAATATAATTACAAAGATAAGTGAGGAATCAAAACCTACTTAACCTCACTTGAAGAAAGGGCTAGTTTATATAGTTCAAATCTAAACTAAATTCTAGGAGAACAACCAATCACATAATCACATGAGTATGATAGGTGTCATTATCATAACAAACTAGAATAAACTAATTTCCAAAAACATTTAAACTGGAAAAATACTTAAACCATAGAACTTTAGGATTATGAGGATAACAACTTTATTGTTGTCTTGGAGAGACGTAGAACCTTCCCTTTGAGTTTGCGTGATAAAAATGATTTTTTCAAGGGGAACCCCATTCTTCATCATCAACGTGTTGATGTTTGGGCAGCATCAGAAAGACATTCTACTAGATTGATAGATGATAATGAGATTATTAATTATTAACCAACATTAATAATTATAATATTATTTTGTAATAATATATTTATGAGATAAAGTATAAATATATATAAAATAAAGTATAAATAATAAAGCATAAAACATAAAGCATAAATATAAAGTATATTTGTATTATATGTATAATATAATATAAATTATAAATATATTTATTAGCCAAGGGATGCATCTCTACATGGATGGTCACCATGGTCACCATATGTTGTTTATATATAGAAAAATCATCATTGTAATAAGATATTCATTCATTCACATACAATATCATCTCTTATGAAAAACTCAACATGGTATCAGAGAGAGACTGAGCTTAACTCCCTCATAGGCGGGTCCAAGAAAATAAGAGAGATAAGTGATGGAGAAAAGAAAAGCATGGGATAGGTGTCTCATGTGGAAATGCAATGTTGATTCTATTTGCATTGGTAACTACATGAAGGACAGGATCAATTTGATGGTGAAGGAAGCATGTAGAAAAGTACAACTGTACTAGAGGTTAAATTTTTGGACTTACTATGTAAGGTGAAGATGCAAGGCAATGGCTACACCTTTGGTACCAAATCTGAAGTTGCTGCAGGATATGACTTCAGAGACTATGGGTGTTACTTTATACATGCATATGGTATGTGACAGACCATGAGTTTGGGTTATATGGATATTCAGATTCAGATTGGGTTGGCAGTATTCCTGATCGGAAGAGTACTTCGACATACTGCTTCAGTCTAGGATCGAATATGGTTTCATGGAGCAACAGGAAGTAGTTGTGTGTAGAACTCAATACGACTGAGGAAGAGTATGTGGAAGCATGTGAAGCAAGGTGAAAAGTAGTCTGGCTTCAGAAATTGATGACTATTGGACTGAATTTGACTTGTAGGTAAGACCTACAAGAAGAGGATGACGAGACTTGTTCTGGAGGAGAAGTGATGAAATCAACAAGTTGAAGATTCAATTGATATTCAGTGCTCGAGATGGAGCTGTACAGTCAGTTCCAGAGGGAGCTGGGTACTACAGTAAGGAGAAGGAGGCTCCACCAGATGTAGGAAGCATTCATGTGTAGCGCTCAGTACAGATGAAGCTGAGTATTTGACAACATATGCAGTAACAATGTGGCTTCGAGAACTTCTATCTCATTTATTTGGTCTCAGACTAGAGGCAACCTACATTTGGTGTGACAGATAGAGTTTCATGAAGTTGTGAGAGAACCCCGTGGTCTATGACAAGTCAAATCATATCGAGATAAGATATTACTATATCAGGGATGTAGTGCAAAAGGGATCAATGAGGCTCTAGTTTCGTGACTACAAAGGATCAAGTTGTGGACATGTTTACCAAGCCGATGTCAAGGAGGAAGCTTGAGTACTTCAGGGACAAGCTTGGTGTGTTCCCTCTTCAGAGGGAGTGTTCTCATCCATCATGAAAAAGGGTTGGCACTAAGACATGAGTGCACATGAACATGTACTGATGCATCGCAGGGAGTGGATGTCCTGGGGACATGTTGTAGCTATTGAGAGCTACTCATAGACCTTGGTTGCATGGGGTGAAGTCATGTTCACACTGAGAAATGTGGAACTCATCTAGCATGAAAAAGGGTTAGCACTGAGTGTTCTCATCCATCATGAAAAAGGGTTGGCATTGATACATGAGTGCACATGATTAGGTACTGATGCATCATAGGAATTGGATGTCTTGGGCAAATGTTGTAGCTATTGAATTCTACCCATAGACCTTGGTAGCATGGGGTGAAGTCATTTTGCACAATGGATATCTGAGGGATAACATTGAGACATGAGTGCACATGATCAGGTACTGATGCATCATAGGGAGTGGATGTCCTGGGGACATGTTGTAGCTATTGAGAGCTACCAATAGACATTGGTTGCATGGGGTGAAGTCATGTTGCAATATGTATAACCAAGGATGTATAGATTCACATGTTCAAAATTCAATGGATGTGAGCTTGTGTGGTATCAAATATTGAGTCTGTAACTCATGGAAGTGACATTTGGTTGCTAGAAATTTGGTACAGAAGGGAGAAATGAGGCTCCAATATGGTGCAAAAGGGAGCAGTGAGGCTCCAATATGTGACTACCAATGAGAAGGTTGTGGATGTTCTGACAAAGATGTTGCCAAGGAAAAAGTTTGAGTACTTTAGGGACAAGCTCGATGTAGTCCGTCTTCAGAGGGAGTGATGGCTTCAAATGTTATTGCAGGGTAGTGGATGTCATGATGACATGTTGTAGCCATTGGAGAGCTACCCATCGGCCCTAGATGCATGTTGAAGAGACGAGATACAAATGTTATTGTGGGGTATTGGATGTCATGCATCAGATGTCCAAGTTTTATGTTGGAAACTGGATAGTCTCATGATGACATGTTGTAGATATTAGAGAGCAACCCACCAGCCCTGTATGCATGTTGTGAAGTCACAAGGGTGTATGTGATGAGGTATAGATTCATTGTAAGGTAGTGGATGTCCCGAGGACATTTTGTAGTTATTTGAGAACTACCCATAGGCCTTGGATGCATTGGCTGTGAAGTCACAAGGGTGCACATGATGAAGTACATATGCATTGTGAGGTGATGGATGTCATGGTGACATGTTGAATCTATTTGAGAGCTACCCACATGTAATCTTCAAAGTTAATCTTTAGAGGTAATCTTCAGAGGTAATCTTGACATAATGTAGAATGTCTCCCTTGCTGAGAGGGAGTGTTGATGTTTGGGCAACATTGGAAAGACATTCTACTAGATTGATAATTAATAATGAGATTATTAATTATTAATTAATATTATTAATCATAACATTATTATTTTAATAACACATTTATGATATAAAGTATAAATATATATAATAAAGTATAAAGAATAAAGCATAAATATAATGTATATTTATATTATATGTATAATATAATATAAAGTATAAATATATTTATTACCCAAGGGACGCATCTCTTCATGGATGGTCACCATGTTCACCATATGTTCTTCATATATAGAACACTCATCATTGTAATAAGATATTCATTCATTCAGATACAATATCATCTCTTATGAAAAACTCAACACAATGTAGTAGGATAGAATTGAACTCACAAACAAGGTGGTGACTAGAGCTTCAGATGAGGAGGATAAACCATCATAACCAAAATACCTTCCCCACTTGTGAGTTCACCCAAGGTCATCATGCAAATCTTCTTCCACCTATCAAGTGATGTCAATAGAATCCCTTCATCCAAGTGTTCATTCTCCATTGGATTAACCATATGGAAAATGATATAAAAGTATTTTTAACTAAATGATCTTACCTCTATCATCGTATATAAAAGGTTTCAAAGATGAATTATCATACTAATGTAGATCCATTTTATTTTTTTATATTATTTTATATTGAATCTAAATATGTTGATGTTACATTCTCTTCAATATGATATAAAATGCACCTAACTTCTCTCAATGCAATGAACTCATTCAATTCAACATGAATACTAAATAAATTACATAACTTTTAAAATTTTCACCAAAACAAATAAATACTTAGATTAAATATGTTGTAGAAAACCAAAACAAATAAATACTTATATTAAATATTTTGTTAAAAACAAAACCGAATTATTTTACAAATTAAAACATCTTTAAAATAAATGATATGAATTTATGAATATATATATTTTAACAATTTTATAATTCTATGAAATATCTATTCTATTCTATTTTCAATATTGCATATAATGGATACAAATATTTTCAAAATACTTTTAAATATTTCACTAACATATTTATGAGAACAAAAAACTTATTATCTTGAATCATAAATTAGAAAAACACACATTTTCACTAGGGAATTCATAACTAATTATGGATTCACACAAATATTATGCAATAATTGTGCTATCACGTCTCTCATCCACATTATAATATAGATAATATCTAAGATGATGTAATTGGTATCACTTTGTTGAGATTAAATCGCAATTGGTTTAATGAAACCAATCATTTTTTTTATCAATTAATTCATCATTAATATAAAATGAAGCAAAATAATATTTTCTTACTTTATAGTTTTACATTTTTTTACATAGGTTAGAAAATAGTAAATATTTTAAGGTTTCAATGATTTAATATTATCCATTAATTTTTATTTTAAAGTTAAGTTAATTAATTTTATTCAAATAATTTAATATAAAATATTTTTTAGTGTTCTTTTAAATGAATAATTCTTTATAAAATTTAAATCCATTTAAGTGTAATGTCCTCAACTAAAATGGATGAAAATATTATGTTTGTTTTCCCAAAATATTGTTTTTCTATATTTCTTTTTGTCAAACACTTTGCATTAAGGTTATTGAACAATTTTCTTATGTCTCAAGGTTATGAATATTGTCAAACATGATACATGCAACCATTACATAGAGAATAGAGAGAATAACCATGTCATCTTATTATGGTGTGGAAATAAATATCAAAATAGTACAAGATTTTTATTGGTTGTAACAATAGCTGCAAACTCTCTTAAACACACAGATCTAATGGTTGCAAGGAAGTTGCAATATCTACTTACAGAGAACAAACAAGAAACTTGGTAATGATGCCAATTGCTCCAAGGATCTCCTAGCTCTACTACACTCTGCTCCATCCTGCAAATGTCCCTCCAGCTTAGAGATACCCTCACGGATATGACAAAAATAGCTTTCTGGATCCATGAAACCCTCTTACAGATATCCTTGTGGGACAAGGTTGTACGTCATCAGGGGCCTCGTGGGATTACTAACATTCAACCAGTGAGGATGCCTTTAGAAACTTTCCTGCAACAAATTCCAGTCCGCAAAGATCCTCATAGGATAAAAATGGGAAACTAGTGGGGCCTCACGGGACCCTCGTCTTCAACTAGGGAGGATGTCACTAATAGGCCTTCTGAAATCCTCATGTACCTGTAAAACTGGGATCGACCTCCTCTGGATAGTTTCATAATCTCTTGTGAAATATGATCTACTTCCAAACGAAAAAATTCAATTGAATCTCCAATGGAAATCCTGGATGGATTTCCCTCTCGTCTAGGATCTAATGAAAATCATGGGTGGATTCCCCTCTTGTCTATTTAGGGTGGATATTGCACCACCAAAACCAAACCAATAGTAGAGTGGTTTTTCTAAACCATAAATAAAAAATGGCTCCAAGAGCACTTCCAAAATGAGAGATCAAATTCTAATCCAAAATGAATCTCTACCCCTCGTTTTAATCTTCTTCCATTCCTTCTAGAAACTTACCCCTTTTTGACCAAATCAAACTCTAACCTTATTTTCCCTCCAATTTCCATTTTAATATTAAAAGTCACTTTAATAATGGTTAAGTAACTTATTAATCTAACGTTACTTTATTTCCTTAATGCCACTTTGAATACATAAAATTTCCTAACTAAGTGACATTAAATAACCCCTTTTGACTCCCTTTTTTTTCACTGATGAGCCACATAAGTCATCTCCACTACCGAACAGGGGAATCCAAAAATGGGGACATGAGAAGTCCTGCCTTCCCAAAGATTGTGTGTCCTCAAGTAATGCCATCACACTCATAAGAATGCAAAACTGATCTAAGCTGAATCTAGTGATGATCCTTGGGTCCCAAATCCATCTAAAAGATGTGGAGCACCTATCTCCCACCATATTGTCTTGCGATGTTCCAACTCCAAGGGCCCCGTGAAGGTCATCTATCAGTAGACTTAGTACACTCCTCATAGAATGTCTCGTCTAGGAAAATGATCCACTGAGCCATATGAATAGGCTCCTTAAAGTAATATCTCTCTCTCCCATCTGTACTTGCTTCCCAACTATCAACCCATAAAATCCCATGGTCCCAAGCTATAAAAAAAGGACTCATCTTGTTGTCGTTGCACCACTCTGATCATAAATATATGACCCCCCTACATAAAATTCATCCTCCACACCTGCATATGCAAACTGTAATGCCTCAATGAATCGTCCCCACTATCGAGTAACATATCCAACAAATGTATTTGAGTGAAGTCAACTAAACTAACTCTAAAACTAGACATCACAGAGGAGTCTATGTGGTCACAAATTGACAGGGAATACACAACACCTAGTCTCCAAGTACTAAAGGTAAAATCCCTAATACTTCAGCACCCCCAGCCTACTTCCATCGTCCGAGCATCATCCAAACAACCTCCCAAATTATCTTCCTCAAAGTACTTCCATGCGAACACAAGAACCCCATAGATGGTAAAACCGTCAGGATCCCAAACTAGCATGTATGACATGAAACACCCTCTACTCATAGCACTGGTATGTAAGGTGATAATACAAGAATCCACTTGACTTCTCCAGATAATACAAGAAATAATAAAATTCATAAACTCGGTCAACTCCTCAGAAGGACACTCCTCCAAGAAACCACTCCTAAGCCTCCCAAAAGTAAACTCTGAAAAGTACAAACCAATTCTCTCCTCTCTATTAGTAGCCGGAATGTCAAACAATGTAATCCCAAAGTCCCAAACTGATTCCAGAAAGGTACCACCATGTTGATGCTGCACCACTCTGATCGTCACCATTGGACCAATGCGCCCATTCTGCATCCTCCTCTCTTAGAACCGCAAGATGATCTCCCCGAAGGGACTGAAACCACCATCCTGAATTCTCCCCTATGAAAGTGTCTTAGTGAAATCTAAGCCTGCAAATCCATGACCAGACTTGAGTCTGTCCTTCCATATAGAGTAAGTCTCGACCTCCCTTCTACTCACATCCCAAAAATAAAACAAACCAATCACTGCCACGACTATGTCAATCATCATCCTCATATGAATCAATCTATCACTTAGATGAATTCTAGGATCCCACCACCAAATTGGAAGTCCAACACTCCCAACACTTTCTAGTTGCTTCTATGCCATATTGGTAACCCACAGAGTCAAAATGAGCCATGTCCCGTGTATGCCATCATCTCGTGGAAGCCAAGTATTAGGGATCAACTTTATGTCTACCAATTTGTTCAACTCCTACCAAACTGTCTTGACAGTCATACTTTCCTGATCAGGGTCAATGTACTCAGGAAACCTATGAGGCCTAAATGCCTCCCTGAAGAACCATTATGCTAACCATAATGCCTCATACTCTGATGATGTCCCTAAAATGTAGTCCCTGCCATGCGCATTCGGTAGATCAAAACCGTGATTTGTTGACATTCTTTCCCACCTCTATCCTAAAATGAGTGTAGAATTTCATAGTCTTAATGGATAGGTATTCCCTAACTCATTATGCTGACAAGTCATGCACTCTCTCACATGTCTCCACACATCATCCTCTAGTCCCTTCCACAAAAAATTCTCTCTGATCTACTAATAAGTTTGGAAGTATCCATGATGTCCTTCCAAGGGTGTATCATGGATATCTCTCATGATCTCCTCCCTATGTGCGGACTCAAGGAATAATTATATGCTACCTCGATAGTAGATGATGTCATCCACCGCTCTATACCTGTCATCCTAAATGTGCCCCTCCATCAAATCACAAGCAAACCAATCCTTCGAATATTCCACCAGAAGATGGGACTTCCAATTAACTGAAATACCCATGAGCCAATCAAATGTGTTACTGATATCCTTTTGATATGTCTGTACATACTGCAAGATTCTCACATGGATACAATATAAAATATTTGTCATGTCAAATGCCTTATCCCTATCTAGGTGATATCCCGACCCAAGATCAATCTCATGAAGCTTGTCCATCCATTCATCAATACCGGGTGAAATAAACTCAATGATATGTCTGAAGCCCCTATATGGAGGTCTCCCCTAGGAAAACGTCTGAAAAACCGACTACACACCACGATACATAGATGTATACTACTGTATACCAATGCAAACCACTGTATAATCATGTACCATCATGTATCTTATATGTGTCACTATATCAATCACTCTACTAATATCAACTGAACATGGATCCTAGAGTGATGTATCCACAACTGTCCTATACTTGATCCCTCGATCATCTCAAGAATATATTTCCTTGCTGGCTGGTCCATAGGGAATTTAATTAACTACCTCCTCTGTAGTTAATCCTTGAGCCATAAGAAATGACTCATGATCCCTGTAATGCAAAATAGGTGCATGGTCAAAACTCTTTGTGTAAACCTCTCCTCAAATACTTGCAACTCTGAATGCTCCTCATGCAGGAT
This sequence comes from Picea engelmannii, assembly GCA_009831015.1. NCBI lineage: Eukaryota > Viridiplantae > Streptophyta > Pinopsida > Pinales > Pinaceae > Picea > Picea engelmannii. Next base: position 9,570 of record ML776602.1, read on the forward strand.
CATCACAAGAGGATCCTCCCTCAGATCATGAGTACCACTCATGTCCTCATCTGTCACAACTATTTTCAATGAAGAGTGTGCCAAACTAAGATGGTAACAAAGATCCTCAATCTCCTTTTTCTTTTCTTCAGTGAACTTAAGAGAAAGGTCCCTATCCATGAGCAAGTGCAAGTAATCATATTTCATTTTCTCTAGTGATTCTTTGAAGATGCGTAATTGAGAACTAGTGATCCCATCTACAACTCCTTTTTTTTATCTCCTCCATATGATCTTTCCACTTAATATTTTCAATGTTATGACCCAAGGGGGGGCATATATATGGCCAAATGTATATGATATGACCCCAAGGGGGGGCATATATGGGCCTAAATGTACATGTAATGTGTACATAAATATGTAAGAGGGTCTACCTAGTGATAAAGGGGCCTGATACAAGTGGATATCGATGGCCACCTACCTTTTCCAACTAGCTCAAAACAATTTTCTGACAATTTTGGTAATTTACTATTTTTAGCAGTTTTTTACTTCTGGAGCCGTTTTGAGGCCCTAAACGATGTTTTTTTAGAAAATGGGGAGAAATATAGAAGTTCCTCCATATTTCCCCCAAAATGCATCTCCTCGACGATACCTTTCCAACGGTCTATCATACGCCTAAAACAAAGATCGTATGCAAAAGTTACGACTCTGGGAAGTTGATGTACTAACTTACCCAAACGGGGCCCACATGAATTTTGGCGCTTCATCTCCTAGGGTTAGGTTTTTGGATGTATAGGGTTTTTGAAATTCCTTTTTATTGTAAAAAGGCCTTCAGAGCCTCATTGTAATCATGTTCTTGCGAATGAGCGCAACCGTCACATCTCTTCTTGGAGATAAGCTGCCACCATTCTAGCAAGCTTGTTTCTGTTGCATTTTACAGTTTCAACTTATTTTCTTATTGAATAGAAAACCAATTTTACTGTATCTCTATTATTTTGTGTTAAGAACTTGTTAGTAATTTGTATTCATTTCGTTCTGCTCATAAAACCTTGATCAGTGGTATCAGAGCGGTCTACTCCTTGTCGTCTTAATGCATGTCCCCAACGAGGTCGGAGTACAAAGATTTCGGTCTCGAGCTTGTTTCTCTTGAGGAAAAAATATCTTGCATGCCCAAGCGACCTCTCATGGAAGGAGAAAAGAAATATGACGGGACAGGAGATCCTTTCAAACTGTTATTGTGGAACCCCTCACACAATAGAGGAATGAAATGATTGCGACTACCAACAGAGAACACATCTTCTTCGAGCGGATGTTCCGCCCCCTTCAAGGTACAAATAAACTTTGATATTCCTATATTTGAAGGTCAAATAGACACAGATGTTGTAGACAAGTGGTTGAATCTACTAGAAGGGTATTTTTCTGTCCATAACTTTTCAAATAGAGAAAAGATTACTTTTGTGCTCCTCAAAGTCATTCCCCATGTCAAAAATTGGTGGGAAACTTTCTGTGAGCAAAAGGAAACAGAGGAACCCTCATTATTTACAGTCATAGCCACCTAGGAATCCTTCAAGGATTCTATTAAGGAACAATACTACCCTGTCGGAGGTTATGACGACTTGTATACCAAATGGACCACACTGTGGCAAGAAATAGACCAAGCAGTGCCAGATTTCACAAATATCTTCCATACCTTGCACACCAAGCTGGGTATCAAAGATTCAGAGTGACATCGGGTGCTCAAGTATCATGGTTCTCTACATAGACACATCCAGACTGAAATGGAATTTCTAGACATCTCATCCTTGGGCGCGACCTACCGATATGTCGTTAAAATTGAGCAGAAACTCAAACAAAAGACACGACAATTTGGGCCTGGGAACCCCTCACAATAAAAGCTAGGAAAGGGAAACCCCAACCCACAAAAAAAAGGACAGAGAAAATATGGAAAGTATTAGGACAACCAGTCCAAGCCGCAAGCAAAGAAGGACACCATAAAGACATAGAAAGATACCAGGAATTAGTTCGACTTCCATAAGATCCCTTGGCATAACACTATTGACTACCGCTGAAAGCAGTCACTGGTGGCCAAAGTGAAAGCCTCTGAATTAGATACAGGTTTCTGACTTTGAGCCAGAACCAAAAAGGGGAAGACAGATCATTGATGTGGAACCCAGTGCCATAGTTGCTACCACCAAGCTCCATCTTAGTGAACTAGACGAGCCATACGAAGGAGAGCACCTCTTCCATTCAAAGATGTGGGTAAAAGACACCCCACTGCACTTCATTGTTGATAGCAATAGCTAGAAGAACCTCATATCAACAAAGGTCGTCAAAAGGTTGGCCCTTCCAATGACGCCGCACCCACAACTCTACACCATTGGATGGCTCCGCCAAGGAAGTGATCCCCGCGTTAGCCAATAGTGTCGATTGTCATACGACAACAAGTCCTTCAAAGATGAGGTATTGTGTGATGTTTCTCCTCTCTAAGTTTGTCATGTTCTTTTGGGCCAACCTTATTTATGGAAATTTCATGCTATATATGAGTCTAGGCCTCGTAGTGTTATTATTACTTTGAACATGAAATTGTACAGGATACCCGAGGCAATCCCACCTAGTGCCATTTCCTTGATCTCTTCTAAGAAATGTAGGAAGGTCATCTCTCAGACATGGAAGTTTGTCTTCTTCATGATTCTCTCTTAGAATAAGTGAAAGATCACAACCACATCCAAGGTCTCTGCGGCCGACCTCTCCACACAACATAATCAAGTAGATAAGCTTGTGGTAGAATACTAAGATATCTTCTCCTCACCTACCGGGGTACCTCTGCACTGCTAGGTCAAGAACCCCATTAATCTAACCCCTGACGCACCACTTCCCAATGGGATAGTCTATTGCCACTCTCTATTAGAGAATGAGGAGATCAAGCGATAGATCCAAGAACTGCTCCACAAGGGTCACATCCATCCCATCTCATCACCTTGCGGGAGCCTAATCATGCTGATATAGAATAAAGATGGAACCTGGTGACTCTACATTGATTACTGGGCTCTGAATAAAATCATAGTTAGAAATCGGTATCCGATTCCCCGAATTGACGACCTCCTTGATCAACTCACGGGGGCCAAATACTTTAGTAAGATTGATCTGAAGTTTGGCTACCACCAAGTCTCGATATAACATACATATGTATGGAAGACCGCCTTCAAGTCGAAGGAAGGCCTTTTTGAATGGTTGGTCATGCCCTTTGGTTTGAAAAATGCTCCAGCCACTTTCATCAGGATGATGGAAGATATCCTGTGACCATTCACAAATACTTTTGTAGTGGTGTATCTAGATGACATTCTCATTTGCAACAAGACTTGGGCCAAACACTTGCAACATATTTAGTAGGTTCTGCACACCCTACAACAACACAAGCTATATGCCAACTTGAAAAAATTATTCTTCAGCATGGATAGGGTCCATTACCTGTGCTACATCATTGATCAGGATGGCGTACATGTGGATCCAGCCAAGATCCAAGTCATCCATGACTGTCCAGGCCCAACCACACTCACTGAGCTTCAAATCTTCTTGGGCCTTTCTAATTTCTACCACAGGTTCATGTTGGGATTCTCCCATATTGCATGGGCCCTCATCCAAATAACCAGTGGTGGTGGTAAGTAGAAATTTGCATCGGGCTGGTCCCAACAACAAATGTTCGATGAGTTCAAGAAGCGCTTGTGCTCAACCCCAATACCTTCACTACCAGACCTACAAAATCCCTTTGAAATTGAGATGGATGCTTCAGACTATGTTGTGGGCGTCGTTCTCACTCAGCACAACCACCCCGTGGCTTATCATAGTGATACACTATCAAATGTTGTTCGTAAGTACCCTACTTACGACAAATAAATGTACTCCATTGTGAAAGAATGCCGCAAGTGGAGACATTATAACATTATTGGGAAGGAGACAATCATCCACACTGATCATAAGCCATTGCAGTTCATGCATACACAAGGAAAATTGTAGAATGATCTCCATCAAAAGTGGTCCACATACTTGCAGCAATTCCACCTCAACATCAAGTATAAAACATGAAGCACCAACCGCGTCGCTAATTTCCTTAGCAGACCGCTAGTCACGTCACTCACCATGGTGCTAGACTCTTGTGGACCTGAGACATTTGGATGGCCCCAACTCTATGAGACATACCTAGACTTCGCCACCACCTACCAAATGTTGGGTGAAAACATGGTTGTCGATAATTTCCATCTTCAATATAGGCTGTTGTGTCATCTGGTCCATATCTTCATTCCATCAAGCGAGAAAGTGAAGCTGATATGGGAAGCCCACTACAGTCAGGTGGGAGGACACTTCGGCATCGAAAAGATGGTGGTGATGCTACAAAAACATTTCTACTGGATGAAACTTCGGCAGGAGGTTAGCAAGTATGTCAGGTCCTGCACTACTTGCGTTATTGCCAAACTGACCACTAAGAAACATGGCCTGTACACCCCTCTTCCTAATCTTGACAGGCCATGGGAATCCATCTCAATGGAGTAGGAAATCCTTCCACCAAGTGGGGAAATGGCTGTGTTTTTGTGGTTGTTGATCGCTTTTCTAAGATGGTGATTCTATTTTCCTGCAAGAAGAGCATCACAACAGAGGCCACTGCCAAGATCTTCTTTGAACGAGTCTGGGTACATTTTGGAATCCCACAAACCATTGTCTCAGATCGAGACAGTCGATTTCTCAACACATTTTGGTCGAGCCTCTGGTCACGGTTGGACACCAAGCTCACCAAATGCACAGCCTTCCAGCCCCAAACAGATTGCCAAACTGAGGTCGTAAATCGAATGATTGTGCATATCCTTCGCATGTATAGTTCCAAGCACCCTCACACATGGGATGAGAGACTTCCCTATGTCCAACATATCTACAACCAAGACCTTCATAGATCAATCGACCACGACCCCTTTCAGGTGGGGTTGGGATTCCAACCATTAGGTCCCATAGATGTTGCACTTCCCCTTGCGGTCACCTTGAACAACTCATCTCCTGCTCCAACTGAAGATGAAAAATCCACCCGGTTCATTGAGAGGATCTAACACATCCACCAACAGGTTCAAAATATCCTACAAAAGTCCAATGACAAGTACAAGCAGTGCCATGATCAACATCGGGAGCCACATAAGTTTTATGTGGGCGAAAAAGTTTGGTTGCACTTGCAGAAAGAACACCTTACAAGACCCCATAGGAATCTTTGCCAACTTTGTTATGGGCTATAAACCATCACCAAGGCCATGGGGGATAATTATTTTGAGCTCAACATTCCTCCTTTCCTTGACCTGCACCTAATGTTCAATGTGGATCTCCTTCGCCCTTATTTCCCACCATTATTGGACACCTCAGAAGTCGCAGAACAACTGACACCATTAGAGCTCAACCCCGACTGCATACAACAAGCATCCAATGATCAGATTGTGGACACAGAGATCAAGGGCACTCGACAACAAAGGATCCATCTTTATCGAGTTGTCTAAGCAGGGCAACTCCTGCACCAAGGCAAGTGGCTCATCCGAGGCCAAATTCAGTAGAAATTTCCTCATTTGATAGGGGAAATCAACGCAATGGACAAAATTGCTTCCTAAGGAGGGAGGATTGATCCAGGTGGATATTGGTGGCCACCCACCTTTTCCAACTGGCTCAAAACAATTTTCTGGCAATTTTGGTAATTTACTATTTTTAGTAGTTTTTCACTTCTGGAGCCGTTTTGAGGCCCTAAACGATGTTTTTTGGGAAAACAGAGAGAAATACAAAGGTTCCTACTATATTTCCCCCAAAATGAATCTCCTCAATGATACCTTTCCAACGGGCTATCATACGCCTAAAATGGAGATCGTATGCAAAAGTACGACCCCGAGAAGTTGATGTACTAACTTACCCAAACGGGGCTCACATGACTTTTGGTGCTTCATCTCCTAGGGTTAGGTTTTTGGATTTCTCGATTTTTTGGCATTCCAGTTTATTGTAAAAAGGCCTTCAGAGCCTCATTGTAATCATTTTCTTGCGAATGAGCACAACCGTCACATATCTTCTCAGAGATAAGCCGCCACCATTCCAGCAAGCTTGTTTCCATTGCATTTTACAGTTTCAACTTATTTCCTTATTGAATAGAAAACCAGTTTTACTGTATTTCTGTTATTTTGTGTTAAGAACTTGTTAATAATCTGTAGTTGTTTGGTTCTACTCATAAAACCCTGATTAGGGCCTCATGTGCAAGTGTGAATAGCTATATATAAGAGTGTTGGACACACCTACCACACTTAGAGGGGGGGTGAATGAGTGTGGGGATCTTTTTCAAATCTCCCCTCTTGCACAAAACTTATCAATTACCATTCAACATTTATTCATTACCCATTGCTGTCATTTATAACCAGTTATATGTGAGCACATATCAACAACATATATTAGCAAAATATCATCAGCAAGTCATCATCATAATGGACACAAAGAACACACAATGTATGTATAATTTTCTTTTTATTACAGACTACAATCCTTGGGTTTATTAGCAACAATTGAATAGAGTAGAACTCTACAAGAGCACCAACTCTATATGCAAGACTTAGCTTACACCCTTAGCATCAACTGAGATGAGGCAACATTCCTCAACAGATATCAATCTGTCAACAGGTACGCGACCTGTCAACAGTGCAACCCGCGTGTGAATGCGCTCTGGCTCACTACAACCTGCGTGTGAATGCGGCCAGTGTATAATGCAACAAGCATATGCTTATAAGAAACTAGGATTTTTCATTTCTTCACATGCTCAGAAATCTTCTATCTTCCACTGTCCAAACTGAACCACAACCAGTCACAATACATCCAATCTCTCTAATATCTTGCTCATACTCCACAACAAATCAATATGAATTCTATCTCAATCATGTATAAAAAACACGTATACCATAGAAATCATGTCACTACTGAATCACAAGAGTGTTGCTCACTCCATCCATCAAATCAACCAAGTTGATCCACATCATAGAAGCCATACCTAGAATTCCCTTAGCATTCACAACATATCAAACAATAACATCTATCAAGACAATAATGTAACCATACCAGTGTCTTAGTGATAAATCTGAGGCCATAGAATGCAGATCTGGAACCTGCCTCATCATCCAAGAGCTTGGCACCAGCTCAAACACAAATCTCCATGAGGTTATTCAGTCCACGCTCCCTGTGCATAGTCAGCCCGTGTGTACACTCACCCTATACACAACCAACCCATGTGTACACACACCCTATACACAGACAGCCCGCGTGGGCATCAAAAAATAGGGTTTTCTGTGACTCCGAGACTTTCGCTGTCAAAATCTCCGACATTTCCGAAACTTTGATGCGTCCATGAGATCCTCCTCTCGCTCTCTTCCTCAGAATAGATCTTCAATCATACTCAAGAGATATACACCAACAAGATTCTCTCATAAGAAGCTCTCCATCAATACTCCAAAAGATATTACCAAGAAGCTCTCCATTGATCCACAAAAAGGATTCTTACAAAATGCACCTTCTACAAGAGATCCTAGATTCTTATTTATACTTTCATCTTCTAGGTCACTTAACCTATTTTTAGGTTACTTAACCCATTTCTAGGTCACTTAACCTATTTTCCTTATTTTAGGGTTAACCACTTTCCATGAATAGAAAGTTCTCC
>ML776602.1:26100-41619 GCA_009831015.1 Picea engelmannii
TTGCTCCCATTGTCTTCAAATACACTCTCATCTCTATTCTCCAAGTAGAATAGTTTTCCTCATCAAGGATTGGAACTTCATCATCCATTTGTGTGTCTATGGATCTCCTTCAAGCTTGTTAAGGCTTTTAGTGAAGGTCGGATTTGATACCAATTGTTGGACACACCTACCACACTTAGAGGGGGGGTGAATGAGTTTGGGGCTCTTTTTCAAAGCTTCCCTCTTGCACAAAACTTATCAATTAGCATTCAACATTTATTCATTACCCATTGATTTCATTTATAACCAGTTAGATGTGAGCACATATCAACAACATATATCAACAAAATATCATCAACAAGTCATCATCATAATGGACACAACGAACACAAGATGTATGTACAATTTTCTTTTTATTACGGACTACAATCCTTGGTTTTATCAGCAACAACTGAATAGAGTACAACTCTACAAGAGCACCAGCTCTATATGAAAGACTCAGCTTACACCCTCAACATCAACTGAGATGCGGCAACAATCATCAATAGATATCAATCTGTCAACAGGTACGCGACCTGTCAGCAGTGCAGCCCGTGTGTGAACGCGCTCTGGCTCACTACAACTCACGTGTGAACGTGTCTAGTGTATAATGCAACAAGCGTCTACTTCTAAGCAACTAGGGTTTTTCTTTTCTTCACATGCTCATAACTCTTCTGTCTTCCATTGTCCAAATTGACCCACAACCAGTCACAATAAATCCAAGCTCTCCAATAGCTTGCTCATGCTCCACAACAAATCAATATGAATTCTATTTAAATCATGTATAAACAACAAGTATACCATAGCAATCATGTCACTACTGAATCACAAGAGTGCTGCTTACTCCATCCATCAAATCAACCAAATTGAACCACATCATAGAAGCCATACCAAGAATTCCCTAAGCATTCACAACATATCAAACAATAGCATCTATCAAGACAATAATGTAACCATACCAATGTCTTAGTGATAGATCCGAGGCCATAGAATGCATATCTGGAACCTGCCTCATCATCTAAGAGCTTGGCACCAACTCAAACACAAATCTCCATGAGGTTATTTAGTCCACGCTCCTTGTGCACAGTCAGCCCACGTGTACACTCACCCTATACACAACCATCCCACGTGTACATGCACCCTATACACAGACAGCCCGCGTGGGCATCAAAAAATAGGGTTTTCTATGACTCCGAGACTTTCTCCGTCAAGATCACCAACATTTCCGAAACTTTGATGCGTCCATGATATCCTCCTCTCGCTCTCTTCGTCAGAATAGATCTTCAATCATACTCAAGAGATCCACACCAATAATATTCTCTCACAAGAAGCTCTCCATCAATACTCCAAAAGATATTACCAAGAAGCTTTCCATTGATCCACAAAAAAGATTCTTACAAGATGTACCTTCTACAAGAGATCCTAGCTTCTTATTTATAATTTCATCTTCTAGGTCACTTAACCCATTTTTAGGTTACTTAACCCATTTCTAGGTCACTTAACCTATTTTCCTTATTTTAGGGTTAACCACTTTCCATGAATAGAAAGTTCTCCAATACTTTATCATTTAAATATTCCTTCTTGATTTTNTCACTTTACTTTATCATTTAAATAATCCATCTTGATTTTGTCACTTTACTTTATCATTTAAATAATGATATCTTCTTTTCAAGAAATTTTACTTCTTTGACCTTTTGGGGCTTCAAGCCTTCATATGGGGGTCCTCCAACTTCATAATACCATAACTCTCAAACCATGAGGAGTTATGTGACATTCCACATACCACCAGAAATGGCATGACAATAACTATCCATCTAGGATAGTTTCACCAACAACTTCATTGATCTTCATCTCATTATTCCACATAGAATCATGGGTCCTCCAACCATTCTTCTAGGATAAATCATTCCATAAAGCGTCTTCCCGTGAGGTATTTCACCATAAGGGGACCACTTTGGAGTTCATCCTTGCATCGATTGGTTTCCACTTGGACATATATCATTCTCATCAAGGGCATTATATCAATCAATTACTTGACGTCAATCAATGACATCAATCAAACCAAATCATTTACATCAATGACATATGATCCAACAATCTCCCAAATAATCAAACCATTGGCATCAATGACAACATGATCCAACAAAGAGATCATGTATTCATTATTGAGAGGGTGAATTATGAAGTATGAAAGGTATTTGGTTATTTGGATGGGATCCCCTATTATTTAAGGAGTTATTGTATAAATTATCTATATTGGAGTTGTGATCCACGTTGACATTCTTCACATGGTGTGTACTTATATTATTTTATGATATTTTGAGGATTTGGATCATAACATTTGATATCATAGCTCAAGGTCTTGGGGTTTCGTTGTTGCATCTGAGACACCTTGGAATTTTTTCTATAAATTGTTTTATACAACGTTTCAGAAGGAACCCCTTGGAGGATATTTAGTAAACAGATCAAGGTATATGGGGTTCAAATTTCATCTCCTTAGGCCTTATAATTTCAGAGACATATCCTGTGTAAGATAGGGTTTATGAATCATCTTGAATTTAGTCATCGTGAAATTTTTTCTATAAATTTTATTATGTAATGTTTAAGACCCTAAAATATAGATTATATTTATATAACTTATCAATGTATTTGTGATAAAAAATTCATCTTTTGGTTCATCCTAATTTTTTATATACACCTTATGGAAGATAGGGTATATGACTAGTCCTATTGACTAGTCTCAAACACGTGTTCCTGGTAAAACAACCATAACTTGTTCATAGATGATCAAAATTGAGTGAGACTAGTTGAATTGAATAGTGGACAGACCATAGTATTTTTGGTACAAGCTTCATAATTTTATATCAATTATTGTGCATGGGGAATGTTGTACAAGTGCTCTCTACAAGAAAGGACAAAAATCAACAAGGTGTGGGGAAGTTATCATAACTTCCACTTGGCACATCCAATTTTGGTTAAACCTATAGCATTGTCGAGAATAAATTTCAGAGTACTACAGGTCACAATTTCAGACTAGAAGGTCCAAAATTGCAGAGATACATCATAATTAAGGTCGCCCAGAAGGACAAACTCCAAATCAGGGTTTCAAAGGTATGTTCACTTAAAACTATCATAAATTTTGATTGGAATGTTCGATTGAGCTGATTCAAAATCCATTGGAAAGATAACACATAGAAGAGCACATTGGAACAAGGATTATAACTATTTGAGACATTTATCCTTAATATACATAGGTTGGAAGTCAAGGATTGGGGTTAGACCTCAATTAATAATCAATGAAAATACCTAAATTTAGTGGAGATGAAGATAAAGATGAAATCAGTCCTAGGGAATGGTTGAGGATGGTAAAGGAATATTGTATGAGGTTTTGTATAGGTCCTTGTGGGTTATTTTTTTTATTTTTTAGGTGAATCTCATAAGTGGTGGAGAATCCTTGATGAAGATACTAGACTCCACTCCACATGGGAAGAATTTGAAAAAATCTTCTGAGATAAATGGATTAGGGATACAAAAATGGAGGAAATGTATAGAATTCAAGATGAATTAAAATAAGCAAATAAATAGATTAATAATAAGGGTGAGGATATATATAAGATACTATCCCTTAATGAATCACTCCTTAAGGAGGTTCAGAACCTAAATCAAGAAAAGACTAGTAAAGGCAAGTTGGAAAACGATGAATCAAGGGAAGATTTGAAAAAGAAATATGAAGAGATATGTAGATTACGAAGCCATAATAAAAATCTATTGGATGAGGTTAAGAGATTGAAAGAAGAAAAGAAGAAAAGAAGAATTGTCAAAATAAAGAAGAAAGAAGAATCTACCAAAATACTAGAAGATGAAACTTGCATGAAGGCTGAGGAATCCTTAAACACTGATGAGTTAAAACCAAAAATACAAGACAAAATTGAAAAAGGACGTCAAAATTTGTTAGATGGGATCACATTGTAGCTCCAAAAGGATAAAGAAGACAAAATTCAATAAGGTCAACAGAAGATACTTGAAGAAGTTGAACTCCATCTAGAGGATGTACATGCCAAATATAATGGTATTATCTTGAAGGTCAGAGTAATCAAAGATCAAGAAAATATGATCGAGGATTCCATTATAAGATATATGAAATGCATGTGCAAAGTGAACGAAGACCATCAAATGTGAAACCGTATCGACACCCTCATTACCAAGAAACATTTGAAGGAAGACAAGAAGGACAATATCAACATTACGAAGGAAGAATATGGAATACTTGTCAATATTCATGGAACAAGGAATCACCAAAATACTCTTCAACAAGCTATTATTAGAGATCAACAATGACTACAAATTGGAGAAGCTTCAACAAAAATACATGGAATCAGAGGAAATAAAATTATTCAACAACTAGACACCAAGGATTAAGACTGAAAATAATTGATTTTGGATGGATAGATCATCAACAATGGAATGAAGAAAGAAGGAACATAAGAAAATAATATTACTTGGTTTCATCACATGTGAATCCTTTAAATGCAAAGCTTTGAGGACAAATATTTTTGAAGGAGGGTACTATGTTATGACCCAAGGGGGGCATATATATGGCCAAATGTATATGATATGACCCTAAGGGGGGGCATATATGGGTCTAAATGTACATGTAATGTGTAAATACATATGTAATAGGGCTGGCCTAGTGATAAAGGGGCATCATGTGCAAGTGTGAATAACTATATATAAGAGATCATGTATTCATTATTGAGAGGGTGAATTGTGAAGTATGAAAGATATTTGGTTATTTGGAGGGGGTTCCCCTATTGTTTAAGGAGTTATTGTGTAACTTATCTATATTGGAGTTGTGATCCACGTTAACATTCTGTACATGGTGTGTAATTATGTTATTTTATGATATTTTGAGTATTTGGATCATAACATTAAATAAACTTATTAGTACTATCTTCCCTTTTCAACACTTGCACAATTTGTTCCTCCTTCAACAATAATTGGTCCTCAAAATCTTACAACACTAAGGGATTTTATTCAATTTTACCACCATGTCCAGGTACAATCACATCCTTATCATCATCAACATCATAAATGAGATATGGTGCTTAATCCTCATCATGCATAGGTCTTATCACACTTGAACTACCCTCATCATAAGCATCGTACACAATGGAAGATGTTGGATCCTCAACCTTTGTTGATTCATCAGAGGTATACCCATCCAACACACTAGTGTTCTTGGCTTCATCAATTATCTCTAATGATGTATCATCGGTTGTTGTTTGGTTCTCTTCTATGCACACATCCTCAACATGACTAGATTCATGCTCCTCCACCTGTCCTTCATGCTCATTTCTATTTAATTTCTGCCTTGTGCCTTTAAAGGAATCCTCGTCCACATTCTTGTGCTAGCATCTGTAATTGAGGGTGAAATACATTTTAAAGGGAAAATAAACACATATATCCACATCCAATGTTAGATATCGTCGGGTGTGGTAAGGCATGGTTTTAATTGTTGTTAGTGTCCTTCAAATTTCAAACACAGGCTCTGGATCTTCGTCCATCTAGCTTAACCACCTGAGTGAAAAACATACTCACATCCTTTCTTACACCTTTTCCTTAGTTTGATAACCAAGATTGTATACCCTCACAGGTTGGGAGGATCACAAGATCTGATACCACTGTAATGTCCCTAACTAGGATGGATAGAAATATTATGTTTGTTGTCCCAAAATATTGTTTCTCTATATGTGGTTTTATCAAACACTTTGCATTAAGGCTACTGGAACTTCTTACAAATAGTTTGCTTATGTCTTAAGGTTATGAATATTGTCAAACATGATACATGAAACCATTACACAAAGAATATAAAATGTAACCATGGCATCTTATTATGGTGTGGAAATCCAAATCACAAGTACATGATCTTTATTAGCTATAACAATAGCTGGAAACCCTCTTAAACACACAAATCTACTAGGTGCAAGGGAACTGCAATATCTACTAATAGAGAATAAAAAATAAACTTGGTAATGATGCCAATTTCTCCAAATCTCTCATATCCCTACTATGCTCTGCTTCAGTCTGCAAATGGCCCTCCAACCCACTGTAACCCTCACAGATCTGAAAAAAAGAGCCTACTGAATCCATAAAACCCTCTTATAGAGATACTTGCGGGACGATGTTGAGCGTCACGCGGGTCCTCGTGGGAATACCTGCGCTCAATCATTGAGGATTCCTTTAGAAACCCTCTTGCAACAAATTTTAGTCTGCAAAGGTCCTCGTGTGACAAACCTGGGCAACTAGCGGGGCCTCACAGGACCATCTTCTTCGACCAACGAGGATGTCACTAATAGGCCTTCTAAAACCCTCTTGTACCTACAAAGCTAAGATCGACCTCCTCCAGACAGTTTCACAATATCCTACGCGAGTCGATCTACCTCCAACCGCAACAACTTAACTAAAGCTCCAATAGAAATCCTGGATGGATTTTCCTCTTGTCTAGGTCCTAATGAAAACCTTGGGTGGATTCCCCTATTGTCTAGCTAGGGTGGATATTGCACCACTGAAACCAAACCGATAGTGGAAGGATTTTGCTAAACCCTAACAAAACAATGGCTCGAAGAGGACATCCAAAATGAGAGATCAAATCATAATCCAAAATGAAGCTCCACCCCTCCTTTCATCCTTCTTCCATGCCTTCTAGAACTTTCCCCCTTTTTGACCAAATCAAACCCTAACCTCATTTTCCCTCCAATTTTCATTTTAAGATTAAAAGTCACTTTAATAATGGTTAAATAACTTATTAATCTAAAGTTACTTTGTTTCCTTAATGTCACTTTGAATACATAACATTTCCTAACTAAGTGACATTAAATAACCCCTTTTGACTCCCTTTTTACCAAAGTCATCTCCAATGCAAAACAAGGGAATCCAAAAATGAAGACATGACTTTAACTCTCATTACCTTTATTACTAACAATTCAAATTGATAAAAACTTATAAGAATAAATCCAAAATATGAAACATTGTAGGCATGCAATTCATCTACAATTTTTTTTAATTAATAAATATTATTCACCACCATAAACAACACTTCAAAGAATATGGAACATTGTAGGCATGGAATTAATCTACAAACTTTTTTAATTGATAAATATTATTCACCACCATAAACAACACTTCAAACAAAATACTCATCTTTACCTTCCTCATTATCACCATTTTGATTTGACATGTACATAAAGTGGTCATTTTGATCTCAATTGTAGATTTAGTGCATCTAATGGGCATGGAGCAAAGCCAATAGAATTTAATGGTTGACTTTGCTACATGTCCTTTGATGATCTAAATCTGCAATCAAGTTAAGTTGGGGAACACAAAGCTAACATTGAAGAGACTAAATTACAAGTCAAAGGAAAATAAGACTTATTCTCAAAGATAGGATCTATGATGTAACAAGTTTTTTTTCATGAGTCCCTTGTCCCACAAACAATGAGCTCTCATATACCAATTTGATGTCTCGTGTGACCTTAAAATTAGATTCTTATATATATAAACAAAATGGATGACTTTTCTCTTTAAATTAGTTGTGATCCATTTAATCCAAAATTCATAGATACATAAAAAGACAGTACATTTAATCCAAAATTCATAGATACATAAAAAAACAAAGTACAATATGGATGAGAAGTTCAATATGAACTTTTTATATATATTTCAAAAATCTCTTGAACTTTTATATATATATATATATATATATATATATATATATATATATATATATATTTCAAAAATCCCTTTCAAAAGTTAGAGTTAGTTGTGGTACATTGAATCCAAAATTCATAAGTACATAAAAAGACAAACTACAATCTTCAATTTATATATATATAATTCTCTTTGAAAAGTTATATGCATATATATAATTCTAATTCTCTTTATCTTTATATTTATATATATAAAAGAGACGCCTCAAGGTTCTCCTTCAAAAGTTAGCTGTGGTCCATTGAATCCAAAATTCATATGTACATATAAAGACAAACTACAATCTGGATGGGTAGGTCAATGTCACACACTTCAATTTTACATATCATATCAGGATCGGTGTGACACTACGAACTAAAACTGGATTCAATTGGTGTCAATATCCAGCAATCGTCGAGAAGCATTGAATCCCCAACTTGGATCACTGTTACTTACCAAGATTCTTCATAAATAAGTAAACCAACAACCTATGACGAATGCACCTAAAGTTTCTGTAATAGGGACTTCGAGTCTTCAGCCCAAAATGGAAGAAATTGGGCCAATAATCAACTTGTGGCGGCTGTACAGGACCAATCATTGTGCATATTCTAATTAAATCCTGCATCCTTTTTTGGGTGGACATTTTTTTTTGTTTGGGCCCAACCCATATCAATTTTTTTTCTGGGTGGACAATTTTTTGTTTTGTTTGGGCCCAACCCATATCACTTTTCTGTTTGGGGTTGACACTTTTTGTTTTGTTTGGACGGAACCCCATATCGAATCTTTGGAATAGTCTTAAGTGACAGACACAGTGAAATATTTTACTGTTGCCTGTAATTTTACTTTCAGCTGCCACACTGGGACATAACATTGCATACAAGACGACTATTAATCAAATTCGTAAATATATAAACTCATAAATATACAGTTTTCTATACAATATTTGAGAATTATATGCTTATGAAAGAATATCTAATAGGTCAAGGAAAATTCACCAAAACGAAAAACACAATTCTACTTCTCAATGCATGTTAAAATTATGTTTAACACTTCTGAAATGCCCATAAAATGCCGTTTCTATTGACAATAAAATTGAGTAACGATGAAGTGTCATATGTGAAGAGCGTTAATGTCGAGGAATTATGGATATCTGCTCCCAGAATTAAAGACATTACAGGATTTCTGAACTTGAATGTAAACTGTTGTATCAAACTTGGCATTACTGCATTACTCTAGATCATTCATTATTCATTGTCAATCAACGCTCTACATCCTACTCACGCTTGCCTTGCACTTTCTTTTAAATTTTGTCACATGGTTAATGGGTTTGCACTCTTCTTTTAAATTTAGTCACATGGTTAATGGGTTTGGCTGAGATGATGGGGTAGCATGATTGTTATCTTTTTCATCTTGGTACAACTCTTATAAGATGTTGGCTTGTTGTGACAACGTCTCTTCGATAGAGGTTATTTTGGAACATTTCAATGATTGCTAAGTTATTTGTTGTTAAATTAAGGGTTATAGTGACATTCAACTGGATTTGAATCTAGGTTTCACCCACATAAACAATCTAGACATCTCCACTATAATCCCGAGTTTAATTAATGCCTAATGTAGATATAATGTATTGTCATCGCCAAGTGATGTATTTCTGAATTTTAATAAATAAAATGTGAGGACAAAGATGAGGGCTCATTAATCCATAAGAGAGGGGAGGGTCTAAGAGGAATGTCTAGGAGTATCAAAGAGGGATCTAAAGGAGAATTACCCATGTCTATTAATTCAACCCACTTTCTAAAATTACTATTGATATATGAACTTTCTAATTTTCGATTGAGTGTCCCCAAAGCCAATCATTGAATGCAAGTAAGAGGGTGAGTTTAAGGATTCATATTCCATAGTTATTGGAATCATGAAACTGAGTACAATGAGTTTCGGGAAGAGTGTAAATCAAATAAGTAAGGAAAAGAGAGGAAAAAATTGTATGAGGAGTTATAGGAGTTTTTAGATAGTCATGTTTTGCATGAACAACAAACAAAGAACAAGAAAGAAGAGCTTGGGAGCTAGAGAAACAATGGAGGGAGAACTCTTCAGCGTATTTGGAGAAGAAGATTGAAAAACCAGGTTGTTAGGCTTGAAGAGTGAACTCTTGTGTGAATTGCACTATAACAATAATTGATTTGTTGTTGTTTTCCTGGTAGTTTTTTTAACAATGAGCTCCTTTGATTTTCTCAGTAGTAGTGAGATTCCATGTTACCTATGCCAGAGAGACCCTGATAAACTAATGGGATGCCCAATGGACCGAGAGCAATGAAAGGGTATATTCTTTGGACTAGGCAGGTCGAGAGAAAGAGAGATGATGAAAAATTGGGATATATGTAGGAGAATGTCAGTGGGTTATGAGATTCTCTAAGTTGTGAGTGGACACTGAGAGACCACCCTTTTTTGTGGATTACTAGCCCCAAATATTTGAAATGTCTGTCCCAAACAAGTGATTGCACAACCTTTTAAAAAAAATAAATATTTTATCATGTTTCTGTGTTGCAATATAAATTTAATTGTTATATATTAAATCTCTGTTTTTAACTATTTATATATTGTTATATTTGAGTTTGTGAGAACTACATTTTATGTTTATTTTAAAATATTGTAAATGAATGTAGTTCATTATATCAACAAATGATTAAAACTATATATTATCGTGTAAAGAGTAAGTTACAAGATTAGTTACTAAAATTTCTTTTTATTTATAAGTATTTCCACACATAAACATAATAGGCTTAAATTGGACCAGGGACTTTACATTCTAGATCTTAATAAACAAGATACATTACATTCTAGATCTTAAAAAACTACATATTTTTATGTCATATACACATAAAGTTTCACTAATATGTGAATTGCTTTATTTCCCTAAACCAAGAAACTTTAGATAAACGCTTGATCGAAGTTTTGGTTGGTTGAACGATGTAGTGGTTATTAGGCTTTGTGCATCGTAGCCAAAATATCAGTCACCCTAATTTGCCCTCCCAACCAAAACATATTTTTAATCATTCGAAGTTTCTAACCTCGCAAATCCTTATGTATAGTTTATTTTAGCAAAATATATAAATCCTTATATATATATATTATTTTAACAAAATATATTACCACATGAATATGCGGCTTGGTTTTTTCAACTTCACTATATGCGTCCAACAGAAGATATTATTTCAGGGAAAACTATGCTTTTAGCACATAGCACAAAATTATGAAAAGGTTACAATCTCTTTAAAGTCCCGGATCTTTTAACTGTTATTTATTTTCTAATAGTTTGGACGGTCTATCAATCCAATTTTTTATCTTTCAAATTTCTTCTAATGTCTATGACAACTATATATCACTCTAACTATTCATAAGCATTTTTTATCTTTCTTTTGAATTGGTTTTTATGCAAATCCCAAGCCTCGTTGTTACTTAATATGGTGTTGATCAACATCTAGAGAATACATATCATAAATATATAAAAAGAATAAGCTATACTTATTAGTTTGCAAAAATATCATAAAATTTTGTGTTATATATAAAACAAGGTTTTTTGAATTTCAAATTTTAATATAATTTAATTATATTAAACAATCTATTTAATTTCATAAAATTACTTGAACGTATAATAAATATCCATAAAGTATTTAACTATATAAAAAACTTATTATATGAAAGTGCAAAATAATTTCCATTTTACATATTCTTTTTCATTTACCATAAATGTTTATTTTTATTTGAAAAAATTAATAATATACTTGAACAATAAACCTCTTCATATCTTTACTATGTAAAAAACTTAATATATGAAAGTGCAAAATAAATTTTTTTTTTCTACAAATTCTTTTTCATTTACAACAATAAATATTTACTTTTATTAGAAAAAAATATAAAAAACTTATTATATGGAAATGCAAAATAATTTCCCTTTTACATTTTCTTTTTCATTTACAATAAATATTTACTTTTATTTGAAAAAATTAATAATATACTTGAACAATAAACCTCTTCATATCTTTACTATGTAAAAAACTTACTATAAGAAAGTGCAAAATAATTTTCTTTTTATAAATTCTTTTTCATTTACAACAATAAATATTTATTTTTATTAGAAAAAAATAGTGATATAATTGAACAATGAACCTCTTTATATCTTTACCTCGCCCCTCCCCACCTTAGCCCTCTTCCTCATTAATCACCTTTATCACCCTATTCCAAAAACTATTTAAAATATAATTAAAAAAAATCATTAAAAAAATCAATTAAAAACATAAAAGTTTTTAAAATATTCAAAATGGCACAAGTAATAATGTGTGTATGAGAGAGTGAATGAGAGAGATGTGTATATATGTCTGGGTGTGGTTGGTGGTAACTCTTCATAGCTTAGATGATAGTAAAAATGTTAAGTAAAAAGCTAGTAGACTTTCCTACAAATTCGAACGAGATAACAGAAGAATACATATTCAAATCTCATCAACAATTTCTCATTCTACAGAAGGAATAAAAGGTTCAAAATGGCCATAACTTAGGGATTGAGGTTGTTTTCAACATAGAGAACATATTCAATGGGGAGATGTGAAATCAATGCTCAAATATGGAGAGGAAAAACATAGAATGTGGGTTCCTATATCTCCATTGAGCCCCTACCCTCACACCCATGCCTCCCCACCCTTTTTGTAACTGAAATGGAAACACTCCAAACTATAGGACTCATTGACACTTTGGGATCTAATGTTGTAGGTTGTCAAAGATTGATTTTTACTGTAGATCACCCACCACCACATACAAAAGAAATTTCAAAAGGAAAACCAATGAGATTAGATAGGGAAAGTACTTCATGGGATATTTTTCTTCAAGGGGATTGGGGAGGTTCTATTTTTTCTTGTTATACAATGGGGAAACATAATTTTCCTTAGACAAAGGTTTTCATGAATTAGGCCAAATCATACTATTGGTGATGTAGTTGAATAGCGTACTCCATATCCTAACCACATCTAAAACTTTCCATCATTTCCCTTTCACTTCATCCCATTCATAAAAAAGATATTATCCTCACTTATGTTTGATTTATCGTGTGTCATCCAACAAGGTCTAATAGAATAAATTGAAGAACAATGCACAAAAAAGTCAAATAAATTCAAAAAAGGATAAAGGTGAAGAGAATAAATGTAAACAATGAAAAAATAGTGAAGTTAGAGTCATGCCACTTTATTAAAAAGGACCAAACCCAAATTACTATGCTAAAAATTCATAAAAAAAGAAAAGGACAAAGAAAATTGAAATAAAAATGGAAAAATGGGTAACAAATAAGGTGACGAGGTGGTAACTCTAAGATTAGATCCCTCTTAAAAGGTTTATAAGTGCAAATATTAAAGATTCCTAGCTCTAGAAAGCTACTTGGACTAGTCTATAAACTTTTTACATAATTATATATGACTTTGAGGATCTAAACATGAAGTTCCCCTTCTCTTTCCATCAATAAATCATCATTTTTACCTATCTCTAACCAAGGTTACCTACTAAATAACTTTTTTCCTAGGAATTGACACATATAATAAGAGTAAGGTTGTCCAACCATGTTAAACTTAGGAAATTTATAAAATTAACCCATGTTAAGTTGTTGTTAGTAGTGATTACTTAATGTGTAGTGCCTAATCACTTGCGTTGAAACTTGACTCATCATTATAGGTGGGTTCCCCACATTGGGATATGTGCACTATGACTTGAGATCTATAATATTAACTCAAGATTTGTGCACCTATATTGGGATCTATGTACCTATACTCATCCATATCTACCTACATTTGGAATCGTGTTATTTTTTTTGGGATCTGTGTCACTTCATTGGGATCCATGAAAACAAATTGTACTATGGAAAGGATGCCACATCATCACAAAGGTGTCCACATCAACACTTTTTACACTTGTTATCATATGGATAATGCATTAAACACATGGACATATATCTACATGGAACATGTGAAAATTCCCCTCCAAGGCACATTTTCTCTCTCCTATAGCTCACACATGCACTTCTAGAAGCCTCGAGAATGGGCTAACCTCATTATCCACTTGTTTCCACATATGTGAGTAAAAGATTCCATTATTTTTTAGGCTAGTTAGGCGGTGCCATAGTTCTTGTGTCCTCCTTTGACCTCACACATTCTTCTAGAAAGTGTATCAACCCACTTTAAGGAGGGAATACTTGTTTCCTCTATTTTATGGACCATACATGTGGAATTAACTAAGTATTTTATCATTATGAGGAGGGAATCCTGCTTTAAAGGAATGTTTGTAGCAATTTGTGGTTTTATCACAAGTTTTCACTCAAAACATGGTATTGGCTCATGGTTTCTTCTCAACACATGGTATGAGATCATTGTTTCACTCTAGCTCATGGTTTTCATTGTATGGTATTGAGGGATGCCTTTATCTATATAATGCGAGTGAATCTATCACTTTTCCATGGTTGGAATAGATTGGAAGACTCATTTTTCCTATCATTTGGTCTAGTTCCTTTTCTATTTTCTTGAAGAAAGTTGTTCTAGGTTAAACAATAGAAGAGTTTGTCATGCAAGAAACATTCAAGAAGGAGCTATTACAAAGAAATAAATGCAAGTAAAGTGTGACATGGTTCAAGATGTCAAGCTTGTTCTTTATTTAACTTATTAGTTCAATAGTCTAAGTTAATGATTTTCTTGAATACTAATGAATGGAGGGATTTTTAAAGATATAACATTTGAATACTTCATGTTTTGCATAAATTTGGCTTTGTGATGCTTCAAAAAGAGAAATCGATGCATACATTTACTCAACATTGCAAGGTTTGGATTATTTTATCACTTGAGAAAAGGTTTTCAATAAATATAAGCCTAAAATCATCTATCTCTTCATTTAACTTTTACGCGTTGCTTGGATTAAAAAATGAATATTAAATCACAATAATATTTAAAGGGAATTATTAGGGTTTGCTAAAGGATATAAATTTGTTTATGATCTAAGTTATTTCTTTATTCTTGTAGCATAACTTCACAATACTCCTTGTTTGCACAAACGCTTTGGATACATAGTGAATATAATTGATACGAATATGTGTCTAGCATAACATGGACAATTTTGAGCAATATGGTATATGCATATGGGTGTTTCCTCTATTTTGAGTATAATAACGTTATGAAAATTATGGAATTATGCTTGGTATAATATGAATATTCTTACAATATTTGAATTCTTTAAGAATCCTGCACAATGCACTTTGGATAGTTTCACTACAAACAAGTGTTGAAATTTATCTTGAATAATCATAAAATCTAAATTATATGAGAAATATTTAAGCATTAGGGTGTATAATTTTAAGACAAGTAATGGGATTCTCTATTGCACAGTGTTGACAGTTCCAAATAGCCTATAAAGCAGGTAAGGGAGAACACCCAATGGAGAGTCCTAATTATACCTACTCTCATTTGGTGTAGCATTTCCAACGAGTATGTGAGACTTTTTGTTGTTCATAATTAAAAGAAGAAAAATGTGGAAGAAAATGAATTGTCCCCAAAAGATTTCTAATTAATCCTAAGTCTAATATAAATAAAAGAAAACTAATCTAAGATAACTAATTCTAACCTATCCCGGGATAAAATCTAAAAGAATGAGTACATTGAAAGATAGTACCATCGGAACTAGAAATAATTCATGTATACTAATGATAAGTGATAACAACAATGCTACATAGACAAT
>ML776602.1:60160-86564 GCA_009831015.1 Picea engelmannii
AGGGAAATAAAGATAATTAATTAATTAAAGAAATTAATTTATGGAGGAATGAAGGGGATGGGTGACACTTGTACGGGGAGGAATTTTTAGGAATTAAATTTTAAAAACTTAATTAAACGATATTTTAGGAAAGTAAGGAACCAAAAAACTCTATATAATGAAGGGAGGAGATCGAGGTTGGATCACCTTATGTTTGCGTAACGTTACGCTACAGAAATATCTACTTGACTGATTTACTTGTGGGAGTTGGGATACCCAGCTCGAAGAGGAGTGGTAGCTTGGCCTTGTGAGGTGAGCTGAGAGCTAGTAGAAACCTCTAGATAGTGTGTGTGGCCCCTTTGCAGCTCGGGGGGCTAAGGGGGAAGAAGAGTACCCCTAGCATTGGCTGGGAGGTACCGGTGAAGTCTCGACAGTCAGCGAGCGGGAGTTGCACAGAGCGCGTGGGACATCATTCAGAGCAGGCGATCAGGCAATGATACACTTTCTTCATTTGTATGGTCAATTGTTTTAGAACTTATGATTGAATCTGCATTTTTATTTGGGTAAGTGAACTGATTGTCTAGATGGTTTTATGAAATTTTCTTAGCCTAGCTCGATGATAGATTGACTCCCATGGCTTCTTTTCCCCTCACATCTAGACCACCTTGCTATGTTGATTGTGACCTTAAGGTTGTTTAGCCTTCGTCCCTAGCTCACCAATCCTCGCCTGAGTAGTCGGCCAGGAGCCTGATCTATGGTTGTCGCCTTAGCGTTAAAAGACCTATGGATCTCAATGCCCTACTTTTCTGTGCAAGGATGATGAAGCGAAGGACAAACCTATCAGTCGTCTACCTCTGTTATTATCCTTGCCTGATTGTTTGACTTGTGCCTTCCAGCACGACCTCTGTGTTTGGATTATCTTGCTTCCTTGTTTTTTATTTTTTTTGCGCCTTGACTGATAGAATCCCTGCGATCCTTTCGATGAGTTATCCTTATGGCCCTGGCGATCTCTTACTGTTGGCTGTGTTGGATTGGTATCTTGGTGATGTAAAATATTTAAATTCAGTCTGAAATTTTATCGGTGTCCTGATAATGTAACATATCTAATTTCAGTCAGAAACTTTTATCGATATCCTGGTAATGTAGATATTTAAATTAAGTCTGTGTTTTATAATCTGCATCCTGGAATGGTTAAGTATGCGTTCTTGGCTTCTCCTAGCGAATTGCTGTGTGTTTTGATTCTGGTATGACTTTTACTCGGCCAAATTTCACCTCACATTTTTATTTATCTATGGTATTGAATCGAACTGGAACACCTTTTTCTCATATTGAATAGTTGTTTGCTCATTGCCTCTCACAGATATTTGTTTTATTTCTATAATTCTTGGGATGTATTGTACAATGATTTTCTTATTTAAATAATGACAGTGAAGAAATTTCCTTCTGCTATGTATAGTACAATGATTCCGTGTTGTTACTCACTGTTTCAATATGATTAATCTCTGCATAAATGTTAAGTAGTATGAAAATGTTTAGGCGTGGAGGTAATGCACTGAGTTTTAACCTAAGGCGTCCATGAGAATCTAATGCTGTTGACAGCCCTTTAAAAAAAGAAAAAAAAATAATAATAACGTTTCTTGCCTCCCAGGAACTGCACTCTTGTTCTAGAATTGCACGCAACTATTACAGAAGGAAACTATTGACTTTGCTTACATGCTTTACATTTTTAGTGTGTTATGAATTGGAGTTGTATACAATCAGTATCATTTTATTTGGAAAATTGGGTTGCTCTTGGGTACTCTGTGTAATCTGTCCCTTCCATAACTACCGTGGAGGCAACCATTGGAATGTCCTTTTTTTTTTTTAAATATAATTTTTTAAGATATTCAATTGCCAAATAATACAGACAACAATGTTGGGAATTCCGATTTCATAGATTTGCAATTCCGGTGGTTTACCCAACCAATTCGGCTTCATCCAAGGTGCCCAGATCATATCACAGATTAGGGTAGCATTATTTTCTTTGCGTGAATGGTGGAGGTTCACTGTTACCCCTACATTTTACTTTTGCCGGACAACGAAATAACGTTGCGTTCACCTGATTGTTCTCTCTGCGTCTGAGTTAAATTCTTAGGACAATAATAAAAGATGGCAATAATGTTGGCATTAATGTCCTGTATAGTGTTCTCTTTTTAGCATCAATTCTATTGTTGACTGGATAGCGTTAAATATTAGCGACAGGTTCTCTGTCAACGTATTAAAGGTTGTTGGCATTGGGCCTAGGAATGTACATGATTTCATTAATATCCATGCATGTCTTGGCTCTTTTGTCTGCGGCCCTTTTATTTTTCCCTTAAAATCGTGCACCCTTCGAGTGTTTTGAAGTGATGGTCAACTCTAAGAATCATTCCTCTACCACATCAACTTGTAGCATTGGAAATAACAACATCACAATGACGAGTATAGATTTTATAGTTGTAATTATAGCCAAGGAAAATTTGATATTTGACTTTTATTAAAATAAAGGGGAAAACTAAATTCAAGGAACAAAGTCAAAATAGGTTTGTTCTAATCGAAGTCCTTACAACTTGACACAATGTTTCATTCGATCTGTGACAAATCTCCTTGGATTTATGAAGAGCTAAGTAATTTTGGTAACGATACTATGAACTCTTGCTAAGTAGAAAGCTTCAATTATTCCACACACCTTTACCTAATTATGTAAGAAGAAGGATCTTAGAGTTCAACAGATAAGATGGTTGCATACAAGTAGCCTGTCCTTAGGAGAAGGTTGTAATTTTTAGAAAATTAAGGTTGCATGTGCAAAAGGTTTCGTTTGCAAAAGCAAAAGTTGCAATAATATGTAAATGGAAAGTGATACTAAAGCTAAGAATAATAGAAGAGCGATTAGAGTAGATAGACCGCATGTTGTAAGGTATTGTGTTGATAAGTATTCCATTTTAGCTTTCTGCGTTGTTATGGAAAATGTTGTCATATGAAGTCGATTGCTAGATAAGGTTGCAGTTTGGAATTAATTTAGAATTTCCCTTTGGATCATAAGTGATGATAAAACTAGATCTGTTTTCAACGCTACCTAAAGGGTAAAATTTTGACCCGTTAGACTCGTTAAAAGGGTTGGGTGGTTGACGAAGTTGTGTATTGGCTTGTGTTTTCCCTGTTAGTCATCCTTTGGTGTCTCGTCGACCTGTTTTTGTGGTTGGGTGTGATTTTCTTATCGGTAATCGGCTCCTAGCGTGTCGAATTTATCTAGGGTCCTTGGTCCAGATAGGATGTGTGGTGCCAAGGTTATTGACGCGTCTATCATTGGGGACGACATGATTCCTGATGAGGGGATCATGGCATGCTCTATTCGATAGAGGAGAACGAAAACCTAGCCGGAGTTGGTGCATCTGTGTGAGTATTGTCGAGCATTGTAAATTACTTTTGGTGCATGGGTGGAACGCCTTCATGCGTTAGGTCGCACGCCTTGAGGTTCTAGTCTTATTTGTCATTGGTCATTGTGTCAGGAGGGGGATGTTGTCCCTTAGCTTGTAGGCGTGTCTTGTTTGCGTTGGGTTGGTAGTTGTTCCTCCTTGTTGTTCTACGCATGTTTTCCCAGTTTCTCTTGTGCCAGTGCGTAGAGTCATAGTTACCTGGATTGCATGCTTGCGTTCGTCGTCAATGGTGTGGTTAAACTGTTGTCTTCTTTGCCTTCTTGCCTCTTAACTCCCAAAACACAAAAAACAATTTCGCTTGTTGTCGTAACATTGGGGACATTACAATCCCTTATAATAATGCACACCCTTCCACGGTAAATAATATTAAAATATTATGTCTTGAAGGGTTGCACATTCTCCAAAATAATATTAAAATACTTTTCCATTAATGTTTGCATGGTCATTTTTGGAATATGGTAAAGGAGGTGAAGTATGGGTATGGTAACCCTCTGATGATGACCATAATTCCATCTCACACTCCCATAAAATAAATTAATATTAAAATAATCCTCCTTGCTTATGAGTGCACATTTTTCAACAACATATTAAAATAATCATTCTATGCATGGTTTCCGTTCAGGTGAGATGTAAGTGAGGTAGAGTTTAGATAAGGGACTCTCGACAACAAAGACTTTTCAGATCTCCCATCAGCAAGGCTAAAGATAAAGGAAAATTATATTATAATATATTATGCTAGGGTTTCAAGGCATTTGGGAATAATTTTTTTAATAGGTAATATAATTCCCATGTCGTTTGGGAGGGGAGGAGGGAAATCCTAGAAAATAGGTAGGCCTTCCTAAAAATAAGGAGGTTTGTCTTAATGATTTATTTCCCATGGGAATTATCATGAAGCACACATGAGGGCCAATGGGGATGGACATGACATGTTATGTCATTTTTTTGGTGGGTGAGAGAAATAAAAAAGGCTAAATTAAAACTAAATCAAAAGAGAAAAACTAGAATGGGTATGTACAAGTTAGGGTTTAGGGAAAAAAAGAAAAATGAAATTACAATTAGAAAGAAAAAAAAATGAATATATATAAAAATAAAGAAAAAAAGAGTTAAAGTTAAATGAATATATAAAATAAGGATGTAGATATTACACCTTGGGTATTGGTAAAAACACACTAGGTAACAAATGGTTTGTTTATGTAAAAACAATTAGTTTATCCATGTAACAATGCATTTTCCCCATGTAAAACACATATCTAATGTGAATTAGTTTTCCCTTATGTAAAAATAAATACCTGAAGTAATTCTTAAGGGAAAACCATGGGAAAATAAACCATATGGTTTTTCCAATATCACTTGGGAAAAATAGAAAATAAATAATTACAATAAATATATTAAATTAAAATTAAAATAAATTAAAATTAAATTAAATTAAATTAAAATTAATTAAAATTAAAATATATAAATAAAATGAAATTACAATTTATGAAAATAGGCCAAATCACACAAGTTAAGGTTCCATGCCCCTCATGGTTCTGTTGGGTAGGGTTCTACACCTAGGGGGCGAAATTAGGAATGAGGCATATAAGGTAGGATTTAAGAAACCAAACGTCATGGAGAGGACCGAGGTCATATAGCGATGAATAATTTTGTGATTCATCTACGATGAAGGGGAAGAATACGACACTTCATGTGATGATTTAACGTGAAAAGTAGAAACGAGTGGAAAAAGTAGATTGACTCCAACAAAGCGCACAATATAGGTCATTCCAATGAACATGCACAAATCAGAGGGTGGACATGCTGAGAACGTGAGGAGTGGAAATACAACCAGGTCAAGGAAAAGGTCCTTATGCTAGACCACTATGCATGATCCAAATGAGATAGACGGTGAACAATAATCACATGTCACTAGGACAATAACTTACAACCAAGAAGATGAATGGGATTTTGGCCTGGGTTTTGGAAAGAAATAAGATCGAAAAGGACCTAGTATAGATCAATATAAAGAGGTTCAGGAGTACGTTTGTGAGAAAGGTGGATATGACATCCTTAGGGGATTCAGACCTCGAGACAATTCTAAGCCAAGATAATCTACTTCCTGATAAGGAGAATCCTTGAAAGAATCAAAGTCAAGGTTGTGGAAAAGGATCAAGAGATTATCTCACAGGTCTCTGAAGGCTGGAGAGGTCACACAAATAAAGTGGCCTTGCAAAACTGCTCCTGCAAAATAGAAGAATGAGATAATACATGCAATCAAAAGGAGACCTACCAATACACCATAGACATCATATTCCCTTCCTTAAAGTAAACTCATAGATAGACATTAGATTCTTAAAAAATAATGATGGGTGTTTATAAATAAATGTCTTGACACTGTATGTGCCAAGTTTCAACTCAGAAGAAGGAATAGTTATTTTGTAATTCATACTTGGAGTTCAAAACATGTGAGTAGAATCTACATGCGGAAGCATAAAGGTGAAAAAAGGAAGCACAATCATGAAAGAAGGAAGATGCATAGTTTGAGTTAGTCAATCAGAAAAATCATCAACAAAAAAATTATTGAAGACATGCAATAGAACATCAAAACCTACAGCTACATAAGATCATCAAGAACTTCACAATAAAAAAAAGGTCCAAAGATAATGTGTCAACTCCATATGTTAATGAAACATCAAAAATGAATAAGCATCATGAATAAATTTGTAATCATCTGATCGAAAGGAATAATCAACACCCAATAAATATCCTCATCAATCAAGATTGAACCCCCAACTCTCTCAAGGTAGGAAAAGAAATACCATTAATCTCAAGAAATAGAGGATTAGTCATTAGGGATGTCCATTTTAGTAGGGGGCTCCTTTCCTTCCGCCTGTAAAAGAAAAATTAAAAGGGGGTTGTTGTGGCCTCAACACACAGTTAATGGTTGAATTCATGTTTAAGTCAATCATATGATGAACACACCAATAACAATCATGGTTTTCAAATTTCATTTGATGAGTTGATAAATGAAAGTTTTCTATGGTTTTAGTCTACTTATCACTTAAGGATTTGATAATGGATTTATTGATTCAATACAACATGAAAACAACAATGTTTATCTCATAATCTTCACAAATAATTTTTTTGGATATAATTAATTTGTTGACTTCTATACATAACTGATTTTTCAAAATCGTCTATCCTTAACACTTGTGTGGATTTTGAGGCTCAAACTTTATTTTGTTTCCATTGCACATGGCATAAATGTGATTGATCTTTAAGGTAAAATAAACGATAACTTTTCCAGCACATTATTCATCATATCTAAACCTTCTCCATTGAATTGGTGATTAAATCAATATTTACATGAGAATATATAATAATATTTGGTTGAACATACTTATGGATTGGCATCATTTTAATGCAACATGTAAAAATGAAATCCAAAGGTTTAAAAATACTAGTTTGTCTTGCAACAATATTATTATGGACCATAACTCAACATTTTAGAATAAATTTCACAATATTGCATGGTTCACTGCCACATGGTTGTAAGGTGTAATTCATTGAATGATCAAATTAACTTTCCCAACACTAAAATATTTCTACGTTTCCTTTTAGTATTTTTTTTAAATTTTATTGTTGATATTTTTTCAATCTAATGAGGATTTAGCTTCAAAAACGAATTCCACATTTATACACAAAGGGTGAAATTGTTAGTAAAAATTACACTACTAGAACTAATTGGGATAAATTGATCTTTAGGGGTCCCCCCTAGGATAAGGTAGCTTAGTTTCCTTAGTATGAAGTGTGGGGAAAGGTTACTGAGGCGATAATGAGTAGATTTCCTATAGTGCATCTAGTCTCTCCTACTAACTTGGTAATTTTCCTTTTAGGAGATATTTTGAGGGCCGATAAGGGTGATTAAGACTTTATCACTTAAATATCAAAGGTTTGGGGATCAATTTCCAAAATGGAACCCCTTGGAACTATTGCTGATGATATGTAAAGGATAGGTATTAGTGATGTGAAATCTTGTAACATCACAAAAACACTCACAAAAAAATAATTTCTAATATTGTTTCTTGATGACTAGGGAGTGATTTAAAATGTCGACACAATTACTAAGTATATTATGTATGTGCAGCTAGTACGACTTATAGATGATATAGTGGATGATATGACTTGATGTGAACCATACCATATAAATTATGGCTCAGATATGATGCAGTTGATGATACATCATTATATATTTGATGTAACTTTTCTTTAGATAAATTTGGTCAACATGAATACATTTAGTTGGTTGTTATGAATACCTCCCTAGTTAAGAGGGAGTGTTGAAATTTTGTAACTATGTTTGGTATTCATAATGTATATATTCAAAAAATAATATGTGTACTTGTAAAATTCGACCCTACCTATGGTACATGTGGCAACCTGATCAGGAAGAATGGTCCTTGCAGTCACATGACACTCTGTTGAATGAGTGACAACTGCGGGACACATGTGTAGTCATGATAGTATGGCGGAGACTATTTCTCTGGACAATAATTGTGTTCTACTACAATGGTTGTGTACCACTGACAAAGACTGTGTGTCTACAGACAGTAGTTATGTGCTACTACAAGTGGTTGTGTACCACTTTCAGTGATTGTGTGTCAATGGAAAATAGTTTTGTGCTACTATAGTGGTTGTGTACCACTGGCAGTGAATGTGTGTCACTAGACAAAAGATGTGTGCTACTAGAAGTGGTTGTGTACCACTGGACAATATTTGTGTAGTACTATGGATCAACACAATCATGTTCTATTGGATGGAATTGTAGTAGTTGTGTGCTACTAGATGATTTCCATGGAGACTACTATATAACTTGGAAGTAGTTTTGTGATATTTTTTTTATCACAGAGATTGTGATAGATGATTTGAGCTACTGATGGTATGGTTGTAGCTATGTGATACTAATTGATCACAAAGACTGTGACAGATGATTTGAGCTACTGATGGTATGATAGTAGTTATGTGCTACTAGTTGATTGCATAGTAGTCATTAGAATACTAGATGAAGAGATCATGGAAAGATACCTTCTTAGTTAAGAGGGAGCATTGATGTTTGAGGAAACAAGAGAGACATTCTCCTAGAGGGTCCTGCATGGACTTGTAGGGGGGAATGTGGAATTCATCTTGATGTGCCTCAGATGGTTAGATGAAGGAACCAAGACATTGGTTTCATGAGGAAACCTTACTATGTCTTGGGGGACATTGGTTGCATGAGGGAACCTCGATGTGTCCTAGAGAAGACATTGTTTCCATGAGGGAACCTTTATATGTCTTACACATGCGTTCCATGAGGGAACCACGAGATGTCTAGTATGGACACAATTCATGAGTGAGCTGAGACATTGCTTTCATGATGGAACCTCGATATGTCAAGTATGGTCTAAGATGATTTAGCTTGATCAAGACCAATAGAATGACCACCCCTTGTAGGATGAGCTAGCTCAAGTATTGTGGATACCAACTACATGATGTGTATAAACACAAGTGAATGGACCTAGTAAGCATCTAGCATAACTTCTCCTAGATTGTGTTTCATACCAATGGAGATATGATACATTTATCAGAAGGGTGTACTTGTGATAAATGGGCCCAAGCATAGTCCTTCCTTAATCATGACAAGGAGAGATATGGAATTGAGGTGTTGGAGGTGATTTCCATGTATCAAATAGAATTAGGATGAAATTCACTCACAAGGGTGTACCTGTGGTAAATAGCCTTGGTGTGATCTATTTCCTTAGTCATGGTGATTTGAATTGGAATGATAAATGATGCAGGAGCATCACCTTCAAAGTCAAAACGCAAGCGTGGAGACAAAGGAACGACATCTCAACAATGACAAAGTTTCAAATCAGAAATTAACTCAGAATTAAATCGGGTTGTTGAGATATTTTGTAAAAAACATTTTAAAAATGTAACTTGTTTGTAAAGTCATGAAGGACGGTAAGGGATTGCAGATATTGAGTGTTGACTCTTATTTGGCGATAAATGTTAGTTATTGTAATAGGATAGAGTAGGTAACTGCTAAGAGTTTGATAGGATAGGTTCCAGATAGGATGAGAGAGATCATTGAGCCAGTCAGTAGAACATGGTAGAGTAGAAGAAACATTATGTAATTTGTTTTCATGATGGAATAGAATAGACAGAATTGTCCCAAATCCTTGGACTGTGTTCATTTGTTGTATGGATGAATGAATGCTATATTCTGTGTGTGTGATTTATTCCATTTTCATTCATGTGTGATTGTTCAAGAAGTGTTAGTATGAAGTTGTGATGAATTTGAATGAGTTTCAATTGTTCTTCTTATAACACTCGTATGCAAGGTGTGCATCTCTAATGCAAGGAGTGCATCAACTGAGTCTCAGAGTGACTCAGAGAAGTTCAGAGATAACAAAGGAAACTTAGACCGGGTGCAAGGTGTGCACAACGTCATGAAACGACCAAGCACCGAAGAACCCAAACCAGAGTAACGTTAGGAGGGCGAGAAGAATTTCTTTTCAAGAAATCCTTCGATCTGAGTTATCAAAATCCTGAGAATGCAAGGTGTGTGTGGGGAATCAAAATCCTTTTAAGGACAAAGCTCAAAAGGGATAACACTTTCCATAAAGTGTCACAGAGAGCCGATAGTCAGACTCATAAGGAGGAGTAAAGGTTCGAAACCTTTGAAGATAGAGAAATCTTCTAAGTTAGAAAAACTTAGAAGCTAAGGAGGAGGAGTGATAGTGGCCGTTGGATCGATTTTCAAAAGATCAAAAACCATTTGATCAGATTTAAGTGCACGAGCCTTAGAACTTTGCACACATAGAAGAGAGAAAAATCACAAGAGTTGAGAACTGATATTTTCATAGCCCAAAAAGCTGGAGATCCGAAATATAATCTCATCCACCCGATCATCAGGAATAGATCTGAACCGTCATATTTCTTGGGGAAAATGTCAAGCATCGGATCGCCCAAGTAAATCTGAGTCGTCAGATACCGTGAGTCCGGGAGGAGGAGAGTTTGAAATTTGAGATTTCTTAAGCACGAAGAGTTGAAGGGTCGGAGCGAATCTGGACCATTGGATCCAGGAGGACACGTGTCAACAGGTCGAGAAATCTAGAGGAAGGCGAAGGTCGAAGTGTTGAAACACCCGAAGACTAAAGAGCCGAAGGACCAAGAGCCATTGATCTATAAGTGGACACTTGTCAATAGATTGTGAACTCTGGGAAAGTTGAAGTGAGTTTTCAGTTTGATATCTGAGATTGACGAAGTGCAAAGACCCGAAGACCCGAAGTAAAATATGGGCCATGAGATCTAAGGGAGAGGTGGCATGAATCCGTGAAATCTGGGTAAGCTCCCGAAGTGGTTCATAATAATTGGATTTAGATGAGATGTGGTGCACATTTGTGAGCTTCAGGTAAATACCTAAAGAAATATTTGATCATTAGATCAGGAGGACACGTGTCAGTGGATCATAGACTCCTTAGAAGTCCAGAGACCCAAAGGAGATCTCAAACATTGATTGAGAAGAGGGTCGCAGGACTGTTGATCTAATTTGAAAGGTCAAACATCTGAAGTGGGAGAAGAACCATTGATCGAGTAGGACAGGTGTCAACAGATCATGAGTTCTAGAATATTTGAGTACTAAAGAAATTTGGGTTTGAGATTTCAAAACCCCAAAGTCTGGATTTGCGAAGGAGATCACAGTCGTTGATTGAAGGAGGGGAAGATCTAGTCTGTAGATTTGAAAGGCACGAATATGAACCATCGATTTAGATGTTATCATCAAGATAATGAGATTGATGATCCTGTAGCATTGTGGGAAAAAGAGTTGTGCAGAATTTAAAATATCGAGGGCATGTCGCAATCCAAACCATGGTTTCGTTAGGAGGACACGTGGAGGCTTGAGGAGGATTGCGGGCCCAAAATTATTTTGACTTAAAACTGCTTGTATCCGTGCCCACAATTGCATGTTCATCTCCGAGGTCACATCAAGAGGGGGCTTATCAGAAAAAAGGAGCTAAAACCCGACACTCTGATCTTTCCCAAGAGAGAGAAAGGGAGGGTTGCGGGTGACATTAAAACCTGCAACAAGGAGCCAAAAGGGCCTGTGTTTAGTCATAGAAGGAAATCGTTAAGGTTTCATAGAGTCACTCGACTCTAGAATCGGAGATCCAAAACTGGGAGGTCGTGTAGACCTACATGAGAGTAGGGGGGCTGCATCAGGTGGTATCAAAGCTAATATTAAGTTTGTTTGTAGACAACAAGTAAAGGAGAAAGGAGGTAAATTGATATCATTTGTGGTATCAAGAATTTGATTTATGTTTGTAGGTGACGCAGTGAAATCATGCCACCTAGAAGGAATAGAGAGAATACAAAAATGGAAGAAGAAATGAGGCCACTCTGAATGAGACTGGATGCCATGGAAATAACACAGAGGAGAGCACTAGACGCTGGAGATATCAGTGAAGTTGAGAGTGAAGAGTAAGAGGTCGATGAAAATGTAGCAGAGGATGTTGCACAAGATCGCTTGATAAAAGTTGTTTCAAAGATAGGAGTGAGAGAAAGAATAGAGGTACCAATGTATGAAGACAATTTAGAAGTTGAAGAATTGTTAGATTGGTTACATGTTATGGACAAATACTTTGATTACAAAGATATCGAAGAATATAAGATGGTGAAGAATGTAGTGACGAGACTAAAAGGTCATGCAACGTTATGGTGGGATGAATTGCAAGACAAATGCAGGAGCAATGATAAGCAACAAATTAAAAACTGGGATAGGATGGTAGCCAAGATGAAGGAAAAATTTATCCCAAAGGACTATCAAATCAATTTGTTCAGGATATTGGAAAACCCGAGACAAAAAATCTTATCGGGGAAGGACTACACTGAAGAATTTTATAGACTGAACATCAGGGCTGGACAGAAAGAAAATGAGGATGAAAAGAAAGACATATATATCAATGGATTGAGATATGAAATCCAAGAGGATATCAACATGATGTTGGTTAGTATAGTCAAGGATTCTTATCAAGCAACCTTCAAAGATGAAGAAACATTGGCCAGAAAACAAGGCCAATGAAGAAGAGGAGGAAACTCAAGCAGAGGTAAGGGAGCTACTAGAGAGAAGTTCCAGAAGCATAAGCATGAAGCTGACAAACAACATAGTCACCATGAGAAAGGTAGAAGTTCTAAGGAATTAAAACATTGTGGAATAAGGTCATTTTCTAGAGGACGAGGAAGAGCTAGAGGAGGCGTAGTAAAATTTTATACCTGTGGAAAGAAAGGACACAAATCTTGGGAATTTCCTGAGAGAAATAAAGAAGGAGGAGGTGAAGCACACATTGCTGAAGCACAGAAACATGTTGAAAAAGAAGCAGCAGAAGGAGAAAAGAACCTCATGATGAGGAAGATTCTTCTTAAACCAGAGAAGGAACCAGATGAACTAGTTTATCAAACAAGTCTGTTCAAAACTGCTTGCAAGACGAAAGACAGAGTTTGCAAGGTGATCATAGACAGTGGGAGCACTGACAATTTAGTATCCATAGAGATAGTGGATAAACTGGAGTTGAAGACAACTGCACATCCAAACCCATACAAGGTATCATGGTTGCAGAAAGGACATCAAGTAATGGTAAGTCAACAATACCAAGTTGAATTTAAAATAGGAGGTTATAGGGATGAAATATTATGTGATGTAATTCCTGTGGATGTATGCCATATGTTATTGGGGAGACCATGGAAATTTGATAGAAAGGTTATTCATGATGGAAGAAAGAATACTTATACCATAGAAAAGAATGGTAGGACACATATGTTGTTACCAATAGAAGACAAAGAGAAAAAGAGAGAAGCTATTTAAAGTATAATTCTTGACACAGATGCACCCTATGCCTTGACAGAGTCTCTGCGCAACCTCCCAGTCTTAAGGATTGTTCACTCTATTTCATGAGCCAAAGCGACTCTTTCGACTCCCTGTTGGAATCTGCACTTTTCGATCCACAGGTCCTTTGGGAACTCCCCTGTGCGAAAAGCACTAGGTGCAAGCTCCTATCTCCCCAAGCGACCACAGTGCTATGACCAAGGGCTAACCCAAAGTTGCTTGTTGTAACTCGCGATCTCGCGAGTTCACGAGTCGAAGCTCCTGACTCCTCCTTTCTAATCCCGTGAGACTCGAAATCACGAAATGGTTATGGCTCCTTTCTGTCAGTGCCTTCTGAGCGTGACCGCTGGCTAGGCTAAGTGCTAGCACCTATCGCTACTCGCCACTTCGTGAGTTTCAATGTCGTGCTCCCATGCTCTTATCTCCCGAATCCCCAAGATGCAAGAAGTCAACAGAGTGTTGACTCCTTTCCTTGTCAGCGCCCTCCGCACGTAACCGTAGGCTAGGGATTAAATACCAATGCCTCTCGCAACTCGCACCTTCATGAGTTTGTGGGTTGAACTCTCATTCCCTCCTATTGCGATCTCTCGAGATGCGATAAGTCAGCGCCGGGTTGACTCCTTTCCTCCTGGCGATGCGTATTCACCTATCAATCACCCGAGCCCACCTTGTGGTTCTACCACGTGTCCTTTCATGCCTGGCTCTTAGCACTTCACTACTCGTGAAGTCGAAAATGACTTCTTTCAACCTCCGAACCCCCGAACGCGCGATAGGCGATGGGGTTCCTGATCCAATGGTCCTCCCGTTTTCTGGATCCAACGGTTGTCTCCGCTCCTTGCGATTTCACAGATTTGTGACTTGGAGCACCCAACTCTTGGGCACTTACCTTGTGAACCTCCAAGTTCATGAGATCCGAATCTTGGACCCCTTCGACACTTTTCCGACTCTGCCATTGCTGCCACCTATCCTCCTCAGATGGACGACTGCAATTCTCTCGCGACTTGGAGCACCCAAATCCTGGGCTCTCACCTTGCGAACCTCCGAGTTCGCGAGATCCCTAGATCTCTGCCTGCTATCCTCCTCCGATGGATGGTCCCGATCTTCTCACGACTTTACCACTCACAAATTCGAAGGACTTCCCTCTATGACTCCTGATGTCCGAATCCCCGATATGGGCGATCTCGCGACATGCGTCCACTCTCAAACGAACGACTCGGGTTTCCTCGGGACTTCACTACTCGCGAAGTCAAGATGCTCACCTCTATGAGTCCTGGTGCCCGAATCTCCAAAATGGATGATTCCACGACACGCGTCCTTCCGCAGATGGACGACTTTGATCTATTTCACCTTGTCATGATTTCTGAGGTCAAGTGCCTGGAATCTCATCCTCCAGACTCTCGAACGCCGATATCTCGATCACCAACCCTTTCGGGACTTTCACCTCTGCTTGAGAGGGTTTAAACCTCGTGTAACTCTCGACAGATCTAACGGCTGTTGGGTTCTTCGCTCAAGATCTGATGGTTCATATCAATTTTCCTGTGCGCTCCTCCACTGCTCCCTGGATGCGGTAAATTCGACGACTCAGATCTCTTCTCTGGTCTGATCCAATGGAAGTTGTACTCTCCCTCCTGTGCATGCGCTTCCTTCCGCTACTTGGAAGATTTCTCCATGGCTAAAGGCCTCAACCTTTACCTTGCCTTTGCAAGCTCTTAGTCTTAAGTCTCGCCTACGTTCACAATGGTGTCGTTCCTATTGAGCTTCTCTCCTCGAATCCTCAAAGGATTCTTCAGCTTCTGCGCTTCTTGCAGAACCTCGGCGCACACAAGGTGTTATCCATCCTGAGATTTCCTGTAGCTTCGACCTCCAAGGAAACTCATCCTTTTTTCCTTTCTCCCTCATATGGAGAATTCAGATGCCCTCCTGGCTATCCTTCTTCTCAAACAACTTATTTTTGAGTACTAAGGGTGTTCGACAACCCTATGAAGATCCTTCCCTAGATTCTTCTTCTATCTCTAAACTCAAAGAGTTCCTCCCGTGCGCTCTGGCACTTACTCAATGCCTTCCTGGTAGAGTATCAAGAATCCTCAGTGATTCTTGCTTCTTACAAACTCATAGCAGAGTTCATTCTCTATGCACTCCTTGCATTGGCTCAGTGCCCACCTGGCAGAGCTTCACATAACTCAAAGAGATTCTGTCTATAACTGTGTTCCCCCTACACAGCCTTACCTCTTGAGGTGTTCAACAACCTCACAGCTCTTCCTCTGAATTGATGATTTCAGCTTCTGTGCCCACCTGGCACGCCTTTGTCTGAATCTGCAGAGTTAAGAAGTGCTTCAGTGCACTGGCTATCAGAACCCATAGCATTCTGTCACAACCTCCTGGTATGAAGCCTCAAAGACCTCTCAAGCCTAAAATCAACAACTTGCAAATGTACAATCACAACATACATTCACAGCATAAATAGAACACTCACAGACATTCATTCAACACAGAATACATGCAGGAAAAACTGCTTCTATTTGTATTAATGGAAAATGCCTGTTTTTACAAGGTGTTCTCGAGCTAAGACTTTAACAGAGTCTTGACTCTTTCTCTTCTACTCTCTCGAATTACTCTAACTTCCTCCCTATCACAAAATGAGATTGAAATTGATCTTTTACATGAGGGGGCTCTTCGAGCTCTTCCCTCCAATCTACCTACCCTATTCAATAGCATTGAATGGGCTGTCTAGTCCACAAATCGGATCTAGATCTCAACCTTACAAACATTAAAGTCCTACCTACTCTAATGCCTATGCAAAGGCACGATCTCACAACTCAACAACCTAAACATTAAATTACATTCAAATTCAAAATGGAAGACGAGGGTTGCGCCTCTCTTCAGCTTTGAATGCACGCGCTGACGTGGCTGGCTGGCTGACTTGCTGACGTGGAGAGATGCTCCTGCATCACTTCTCATGAGTG
This sequence comes from Picea engelmannii, assembly GCA_009831015.1. Lineage (NCBI taxonomy): Eukaryota > Viridiplantae > Streptophyta > Pinopsida > Pinales > Pinaceae > Picea > Picea engelmannii. Next base: position 76,456 of record ML776602.1, read on the forward strand.
GGAAGGAACTCTTGAATGAAGTCAAGAAGGAGAAAGAAACCCATTTTGTTGTAGTGAGGAAGCCTAGAGTTATCCTTACAATTACTTCTATGGAAGATTTGCCTGAATAAATGCAGTAACTCTTAGAAAACTTTGCTGACATAGTAGTGGATGAGTTACCTCACTCATTTCCATCCATCAGGAGTATAAGCCATCATATTGACCTTATTCCAGGAGCTAGTTTACCAAACAAAGTAGCTTATAGGTTGACAACTACAGAGAATGAGGAAGTCAAAAATCAAGGCCAAGAGTTGTTGGATAAAGGTTTAGTCAGGGAAAACCTAAGCCCATGTGTAGTACCAACTATGTTAAGTCCAAAGAAGGATGGATGATGGAGAATGTGTATAGATTCCCGAGCCATCAACAAGATAACCATTAGGTACATATTTCCTTTATCTAGGATGGATGATTTGATGGATTGTTTGAGTGGAGAAAGATATTTTTCCAAGATAGACTTGAAGAGTGGATATCATCAAATAAGAATGAGAGAGGGATATGAATGGAAACCAACATTCAAGACAAATGAGGGATTGTTTGAATGGTTGGTCATGCCATTTGGGTTGAAAAACACACCAAGAACATTTATGAGATTGATGAATGAATTGTTGAAAGACTTCATAGGGAAATTTTTCATAGTATATTTGGATGACATACTAATCGTCAGTAAGATAAAGGGAGAACACTTAAGACATTTGATATCAGTGATGGAATAGTTGCAGCAAGAGAAGTTGTTGATAAATATGAAGAAAGGTTCTTTTATGAAGAAGGAACTCATATATTTGGGTTTCATGATCTCTTCAAATGAATTGAAGATGGATCCAGAAAAGGTGAGAGCAATCAAAGAATGGCCATTTCCAAGAAGCATATTCGAGGTAAGAAGTTTTCATGGGTTAGCAAGTTTTTATAGAAAGTTTATCAGAAATTTCAGTGGTATATGTGCACCCATGTTGGACACTATGAAGAAGAAACACAAGTCATTTAAATGGATAGAGGAAGCTGAAAAGAGTTTCAAAGTGTTGAAAGAGAATATCACAGGACAGCCAATTCTGGTCTTGCCATATTTTGGAAAAACATTTCAGGTGAGATGTAATGCAAGTGGATTATCTATTGGAGAAGTCTTGACTCAGGATAATAAGCCAATTTCTTATTTCAGTGAGAAGTTGAATGACACCAAGAAGAATTATTCCACGTATGACAAAGAATTTTATGCACTGATTCAATCTTTGAAGAAGTGGAGACACTATCCAATTCCTAAAGAATCTGTCTTGTATAGTGATAACCAAGCCTTGCAGTTTATTACTAGGCAAGAAAAGTTGAATCAGAAACATGCAAAATGCGTAGAATTTATGCATAATTTTACTTTTGTCATTAAACATATTGCTGGAACTGCTAACAAAGTTGCAGATGCTTTGAGCAGGAGGAGTTTGATTGTACAAGAATTCCAAGTGGAGACCTTAGGGTTTCAACACCTCAAAGAGATGTATAAATAAGATGTAGATTTTAAGGAAGCTTATGAGGCATGAAAGAATCCTTTATTGGGAGATAGAAGCTCCTAGGATGAATATTTGATCCAGGATGGATTATTATTCAAGGGAAGCCAATTTTTCATATCGAAATGCTCAATGAGAGATGATTTTATGAAGGAGAAACACAACAGAGGTTTAGCTATACATTTTGGTCACAATAAGACATTTGCACAGCTGAGTAATTCATATTATTGGCAGAGCATGAGAGCAGAGGTGAAAATGTTTGTGAAAAAATGCAGAATTTGTCAGTATGCAAAAGGAAGACAACATAAAACTGGTTTGTATAAGCCATTACCAATTCTAGAAATACCATGGGATGCAATCAACATGGATTTTGTTTTGGGATTTCCTAGAACTCAAAAAGGGAGCGATTCCATATTTGTTGTGGTGGACAGATTTTAAAAAATGGCACATTTCATACCACGTCAGAAGAAAAAAGATGCTACACACATAGCCAATTTTTTTCCAGAGAAGTAGTGAGACTACATGGATTGTCGAGGAGCATAGCCTCAGACAGGGACACCAAATTTGTAGGACAGTTTTGGAGGACTCTATGGAAAAGGTTGGGGATGAGCTTGTCCTTTAGTTCAACATGTCACCCTCATACAGATGGATAGATTGAAGTAGTAAACAAGAGTCTTGGAAACTTGTTAAGAAGTTTAGTCATTGAGCAAGGTAGTCAATGGGATCAGATTTTGGCACAAGCAAAATTTGCATTCAACAATTCAGTGAACAGGAGCACAGGGAAAAGTCCATTTGAAATTGTGTATGGTATACAACCAAGAGGGATTACAGAGTTGAGAGATATAAATCAATATGATCTTAGAAGTGTTGGAGAAGAGGATTTTGCAGCAGAAATGCAGAAACTCCGTGACATAGTCAGAGAACAACTACATAACAACAACCATAAATACAAGAGCAGAGTTGATCAAAAGAGGAGAGAAGTTCAATTCGAGGTTGGAGATGAAGTTTTAACTCATTTGAGAAAATAAAGGTTTCTAAGGGGAACATATAACAAATTAAAGATGAAGAAGATAGGACCATGCAGGATTCTAAAAAAAATTGCAGCCAATTCTTATGAAATTGAGTTGCTAGACAATGTTGGAATATCACTGATATTCAATGTTGTAGACCTGTATCCTTATAGGAGAGATGAGGTAGGAGAATCAAATGATCAGAAATAATTTCAGTGGGAAGAAAAATTTCCCACCGCAGAAAAACCTCAGATGGAGAAAATCATTGAACAATGAGATGGAAAGAAGACCAAGAGAAAGACATATCCTTAATACTTAGTGAAGTGGAAATATCATCCAATGGAATATGAAAGTTGGATTACAGAACCTGATATTTTGAAGCATGGAAAGGCAATGCAGGAGCTCATGGACAGGAGTCCATGAAATTTTTAACCAGAAGAGTATGATGCAGGAGCATCACCTTCAAAGTCAAAATGCAAGCGTGGAGACAAAGGAATGGCATCTCAGCAATGACAGAGTTTCAAATTAGAAATTAACTCAAAATTAAATTGGGTTGTTGAGATATTTTGTAAACAATGTTTTAAAAATGTAACTTCTTTGTAAAGTCATGAAGGACTGTAAGGGATTGCAGATATTGAGTGTTGACTCTTATAGGGAAATAACTATTAGTTATTGTAATAGGATAGAGTAGGTAACCACTAAGAGTTTGATAGGATAGGTTGCAGACAGGACGAGAGAGCTTGTGGAACCAATCCTTAGATAGGTTTTCATTGTTGCATTGTAATAGAACAAACATAGTAGAAAGAATGATATAAGGATCCAAGAGATCAATAGAATAGGGTAGAGTAGAAGAAACATTATGTAATTTGTTTTCATGAAGGAATAGAACATACAAAATTGTCCCAAATCCTTGGATTGTGTTCATTTGATGTATGGATGAATGAATTTTATATTTTGTGTGTGTGATTTATTCCATTTTCATTCATGTGTGATTATTAGAGAAGTGTTAGTATGAAGTTGTGATGAATATGGATGAGTTTCAATTGTTCCTCTTCTACACTCGTATGCAAGGTGTGCATCTCGAACACAAGGAGTGCATCGAATGAGTCTCGAAGTGACTCAGAGAATTTAATAGGGAACAAAGGAAACTTAGACCAGGTCCAAGGTGTGCACAACATCGTGAAATGACCAAGCAATGAAGAACTTGAACCAGAGTAATGCCAGGTGGGAGAGAATAATTTATTTCCAAGAAATCCTTCAATCTGAGTTATCGAAATCCTGAGAACGCAAGGTGTGCATGGGGAATCGAAATCCTTTTAAGGATGAAGCTTAGAAGGGATAGCACTTTCCACAAAGTGTCAGAGAGAGCCGATAGGTAGACTCATAAGGACGAGTAAAGGTTTGAAACCTTTGAAGACAAAGAAATCTTCCAAGTCAGAAGAACTTAGAAGCTCAGGAGGAGGAGCGACAATGGTCGTTGGATCACTGTGAAAAATATCAACAATCGTTTGATTAGAGTGAAGTGCACGAGCCTTAGCGCTTCGTACACAAAGGGGAGACAAAACTCACAAGATTTGAGAACTGATATTTCTGGAGCCTGAAGAGCCGAAGATCCAAAATAGAATACCAACCACCTGATCAATAGGAACAAATTTGAACCATCATATTGTTCGGGGAAAAATCCAAGTGTCGGATCATCCAAGTAAATCTGAGCCATCAGATATTGTGATTTTGGGAGGAGGTGAGTTTGAACTTTGAGATTTCTGAAGTGCGGAGAGACAAAGTGAATATGTACCATTGGATCCAGGAGGACACGTGTCAACAGGTCGAAATATCCGGTGGAAGGCGAAGGTCAAAGTGTTGAAACACCTGAAGCCCAAAGAGCCGAAGGACCGAGAGCCGTCGATATATAAGTGGAAACTTGTCAATAGATCATGAGCTCTAGAAAAGTTGAAGTGATTTTTCAGTTTGAGATATGATATTGCCGAAGTGCGAAGACCTGAAGACCCAAAGTAAAATCTGGGTCATGAGATCTAAGGGAGACGTGGCGTGAATCCATGAACTCTGGGTAATTTGCCGAAGTGGTTCATAGCCATTGGATTTGGATGAGAAGTGGTGCACATCTGTGAACTCTGGGTAAATACCTGAAGAAATCATCAATCATTATATTAGGAGGACACGCGTTAGTGGATCACAGACTCCAGGTAAAAACTATTGGGAAAAATAAGTTTGAGATTTGATATCTCAGAAGTCTGGAGACCTGAAGGAGATCTCGATTGTCGATTGAGAAGAGGTTCACAAGACCGTTGATCTGAGTTGAAAGGTCAAACATCCAAAGTGGGAGCATAACTGTTGATCGAGTAGGACAGGTGTCAGTAGGTCGTGAGTTGTAGAATATTTGAGTATGGAAGAATGTTGGGTTTGAGATTTCAAAACATCAAAGTCCAGAGTTGCAAAGGAGATCATAGTCATTGATTGAAGGAGGGGAATATCTAGTCCGTAGATTCGAAAGGCACATATATGAACCATCGATTCAGACATTATCATCAAGATCGTGAGATCAACGATCCCGCAACATTGCGGGAATAGGAGTTGTGTTGAGTATAAAATATCGAGGGTAGGCCGCAATCCAAACCATGGTTTCGTCAGGAGGGCACGTGGAGGCTTGTAGAGGATTGAGAGCCCAAAAGTAGTTTGAATTAAAACCACTTGTATCTGCACCCACAATCGCATGGTCATCACCTAGGTCACATCAAGAGGGGACTTATCATAAAAAAGGAGTTAACGCTCGCCACTCTAAGCTTTCGTAGGAGAGTGAAAGGGAGGGTTGCGGGTGCGATTAAAACCTATAACAAGGAGCTGAAAGGACCTGTGTTTAGTCACAGAAGGAAACCGTTAAGGTTTCAGAGAGTCACTCGACTCTAGAATCATAGATCCAAGACTGGGAGGTCGCTCAACCCTACGAGAGAGTAGGGGGGCTGCATCAATAAAGACTTAAAGATGTTATATGCTATCACATGTGGACAAAAAGTGATATTAATCTCAAAGAGAGTCAATTGGATTAGAGGGAGAGGCGCAGAAGGAGTTTCCCATCAATTTAGGTGGGAGAGAGACATATATCGAGGTTGATAGGTGTCATGAGTGTAGAGTGAATTTTGTATTGTTGATTAAGGTTGTTTGTCATTGATGTCAACCATTGAAGAAAACCCCATAGCACAAAGGTTTGGGTAATGGACGCAATATTGTTTGATGTAAATATGAATCATTATTGTTTTTTCATGGTTGATAAGAAGTAAATATGGATGAACTCCAAAGTGGTCCCCTTATGGTGAAAGCCCTCATGGGAAGACACTTTGTGGAGTAAGAGAACCCATGCTTAATTGTCGAATAATGAGATGAAGGAAAGTGAATTTGTTAGGGAAAATATCCTATATGGATAGTGCTTGTCATGTCATTTCTGGTGGTATGTGGAACATCACATAATTCCTCACGATTAGAGAGTTATGGCCATGAGAAGTTGGAGACCCCAGGTTTGGGTAATGGACCCAAGTTTGTTTGATTGGTAACGGTATGATTTATGATATATTTTCAGATAACACTATTCTATATGGATATTACATGTCATGCCATTTATGGTGGTATGTATAATGTCACATAACTCCTCACGGTTTGAGAGCTATGGCCTTACGAAGTTGGAGGACCCTCATATGTCATCTAGAAGCCCCAAAAGGTCAAAGTAGTCAAAGTGGTTTAAGAGATTTTAAAAGGTAAATAATAAAGTGAAGTGATGAGTGTATTATAATTCAAAGTGAATACAAAATTAATTATTTCAATAATAAATTTAATGGAGAAATTATAAGTGGACCCAACCCTAAAATAAGGAAAGTGGGACAAGTGACCTAAAATATGTTTTTAAGGAAGCTACTTGGAGAGTATAAATAAGAGGCAAGGCTCTCTCATTTGAAACACACTTGAGCATATTGAATATATATAGGTGTCTAAGGTAACCAAATGATATCTAAGCCGAAATTCTAAGGAAATTGAAGAAAAGAAGGCCGAAATGCAAGGAAGGATAAATTCTTTTGATGGTGCTTTCTAAGGTATGTTATTTACAGGTCATCTCACCATTTTTGCTATAATTTTTTTTCTATAATGATTCAGATCCTGAAATTGATATGAAAGTGAGAAAACATATCCAAGTATCTTTGGTAAAATTTTTAGCTTGTGGATCATTTCATTTTCGGAGTTACACTCCGTGGAAAATAGGGTTTGTGGCCAGTCTTGAAACTAGTCAAAATCAGGTGTTTCGGGTAAAAACATAATAAATTCTTCATAATAGATACAAATTCTATGAGACAAAATGTGTTGGTTAGGTTACAGTCTATAGTATTCTTTATGGTATTTTCAGATCAATGCATCAAATATTTTGTGCGGGGCACGCTCTACAAGGTCTCTCTCTAGAATACGCTAGAATTCAGCAAGGTATGCCATTTTTGCTATAACTCCTTTTCTGAGAGGTTCCAAGTAGTTAAACTTGGAGGAATTGCAAAAAAGACATTGAATAACATTGTGTATCAGTTTCATATCTTTATACATTATAGGTTCAAAGTTATGATTACTTCAAGTTAGGGTTGTTGACTAATCCAAAACTAGGCATGTGAGACTAAAGAAACGTTTGATGAAAATGCTAGTCTCTTGTTTTTAAAGTTACAGAAGGTTTGTAGGAATGTAATCATATACACTAGGTCTATTATAGAGCTACAAATTAGATTTGTATGATGAAATTGATGAGGGATTTTGGTTGTGGTACATGTTGAGTACATGGTTGAGACAAGTAGTTGATGAGTTGGTGCACATATATGAGGTGTACAGTTGATGATTTTGGTACATATTGATGAGTCATAGTTGATGAGTAGTTGACACATGATTGGTACATACTTGGTACATGGTTGGATGCACTTGTTTATGGTATAGGTTGATTACAGATTGGTGCATGGTTGGATGCACTTGTTTATGGTAAAGGTTGATTACAGGTTGGTGCATGGTTGATGCAATTGTTTATGGTACAGGTTGATTACAAGTTGAGGTACAGGTTGATGCATGGTTGATGCATGGTTCATATTTATTAGTACAGGTTTACAATGGTATATATCACAATGATAGTGTGACATTGGTTCCATAATTCTACTTCTACTTCAGGGTGGCAGGACGGGGCAAGGACTGGTGGTTGCAGCCACCTTCCGATTGTAGCCAGAGAACATTGAGGGTTGTAGCCTCTTTCTGGTTGTAGCCAGAGAATTGGGGAGTTGGAGCTTCCCTCAGGTTGTAGCCTGGGAAACTAGGGGGTTGGAGCCTCCTTCCAGTTGTAGCTGGAAAACAAAGGAAGTTGGTGCTTCCAATGAATGTAATTCTTCAAGACATATAAGAAAAAGAATTACGTGGTTTTCTCCCGATTTGGGTTTCCACATAAAACACTGGTGTACTATGTATGTGTGTCATTGTTTATTTTTTACTGCTCATTATTGGATAATAATTCTACATTGATATAACATTTGAAGAAAAAGGATTATAATTACGCTATTACTAATTCACCCCCCCCCTCTCAGTAATCCAACAATTGGTATCAGAGCAAGTTCCTTCAGAAATCAGTTTAAGCATTGAAAGGTAGATCATGGAGAGTACCAACTCGTATAAAAATGGAATACCACAGTTTGATTGACAGAAGTATGCTTTTTGGAGCATAAGGATGAAGAAATATATACAGGCACAGAGATTTCAAGTTTGGAAATCAATTGTAGATGTATACACAGTACTAGCAGTTCCACCAACAAATGACAAAGCAGTGAAACTCGATGAGAATAATTCGAAAGCCATAAATGCACTTTTGAATGGTCTCAGTGATACGGTATTCACCAAAGTTGCACATTGTAAATCTGCTAAAGAGATTTGGGACAAGCTTTGAAATATTTATGAAGGATATTCAAAAGTCAAAGCAACAAAGCTTCAAACTTACAGAGGTCAGTTCGAACAACTAAAAATGAAGGAAGATGAAGATATCGCAGATTACTTCTTATGAGTCAATGAAACAGCGAATGCAATCATAGGATTGCGAGATGAAATTGAAGAATCGATAATTGTTCAAAAGGTACTAAGATCTCCTCCTATGAGATTCAACCCTAAGATATCAGCACCAGAAGAAATGCCGGATCTAAACTCAATAAGCATGGACGAACTGTATGGAATCTTCACAGCATATGAGATAAGAATTGAACAGGAAAATCTAGATGTAAAAGAAGCAGCCTTCAAAGCATCCAAAAGATCAAAGAAAAAGAAAAAGGAAAAAGAAGAATATAGTAGCATTAGCGACGTCTCGGAAGATGATGAAGAAGTGGCCAACTTCGTCAAAACAATGAACAAGGGAACCAACGGTAGGTATAGAGGTAAGCTTCCTTTAATTTGTTTTAATTGTGATGGTATTGGTCATTTTGCTAGCAAATGTCCTCATAAGAAAAAGAAAAATGATGAAGGTTACTCAAAAGGAAGACAAACATATAAAGGTAAAAGAACTACAAAGAAAGTTTTCAAGAAAAGCGTTTGCACCAAAGAAGACATCTCATCATCAGATGAAGATGAAGTCAGTGACAATGAAACAGGGAGAGTTCTATTCATGGCAGTAGAAGACTTTGATAAAGAAGACTCCAAAGAAGAATATGAAGAAGCATATGAAGAAGAAATTGAAGAGGCAGAAGTTGACTTCCGAAAAGAATTAATGAGTGCCATAGAAGTTATCAGAAGAAAAAAGAAGAAAAACAAGAAACTACAAGCAGAACTAGATAAGGAAAAAGACACTCAAGAACTAGAACAAATGATTACAAAATTGAAGGTTCAAATAGAAGAAGATAAAAGAATTGAAGAAGCACTCAAAGAACAACTAGAAGGAAATGACAGGATCATTGGAAACCTGGAAGTAGAGATTGTCATACTAAGAAAGGATATTCAAAAGAAAAATATGCAGAATAGCTCAAAAGTTCTGGATGACATTATCAAAAGTCAAAAATCTTATCTTGACAAATCCAGACTTGGATACAATCAGACAGAAAAGGGATCAAGCTCCAAAACAAAAGAGCAAGAAACAAATCCAAAAAGTTATGCAGAAACAATCAAAGGGGATAAAAAGATATACAAGGAAGTTTACAGGTACACTCCTCCACTGAGAAGATTCAGATTTAAGAATCAACAACAGATAGACAGGACTCAAGAAGAAGAAAGATTCATAAGAGCACCTCCTTTCATAAGATCTTCAACTACCAGGTATCAAACTATATTTTTTGGTTTATGTTATGCATGTAATAATTTTGGACATAAAGATGTAAATTGCAGAGATAACAACAAGAACAATAACTACTTTGAGAGGCATACACAACGGGGTTATTCAAGAAGACCTAGTGAAACACAGAGAAGAAGTTACAACAGGTTTGAATCTTTGAGCACTGAAGTAGAATGTTACAAATGTAACAATTTTGGACACATGGCCAAAAATTGCAGAATGACAGTCCCTCCTAAAGAACCT
>ML776602.1:97325-115887 GCA_009831015.1 Picea engelmannii
TTTCAATAAAGATGTTGTTTCCAAAACTAAATCCATGAAAGTGAAAACTAAATCCAAGATACTTAAAACTCAACCTAAAGGGGATAATTTTGTTGAAAAACCAGTTGAAATATTTGAATCTACTATGCAAACCAATTATGTATTAACCAAAAGTATGAAATAATGTTTATTGGAAGGGCATGGGAAAAATTCTAAGCCTATACATGTTGTAAATAAGGTTTACAAAAGGAAGAATATTAGGAAAGAATGAAAATAACAGGTTAAGATCACTTCCAAGAAAATCCCTACTTTTTCTAGGCATACTAAACATAGCTCTTCTAGTGAGTCAAGAGGAAAAAGTAAAAAGGAAACTTCCAATAGTCATAAAACCCCTCATAGAGAAAACAACAATTTTATACTTAATTATAAGTCCATGACCAATCCCTCTCTCAATACGTCTATCATTGAATTAGAAGAAACTCCAAAAGCACATGCAAAACAAAAGAAAATTAGCAAGAAGAAGATTGCAAAACTGCTAAAGGAGAAACAAATAATGGAGGAGGATCAAACAGGGAAGAAACATAATAGATTTCAAAAGAAGGTGGTCGAGGCTAAATATGATATGATTGAAAAAATAATGAGGAGAAAACAGAGTAATCCTAATAATTTTGATATACTAGTAGAGGTCATTGAAATGATGAAGTAAAATCATTTAGGAAAATCTGGAAATATGGCATTGCCAAATGAAATGACAGTGCCATGATGTCAAGTTTTGGTAGTGAATATGCTCAAGTTTTGTTTTGACAAATGAGATTCAGTAATTGGAACCTATTTATTTGGAGTTTTGATGTTATTTTTGGGGATCTTATCTACTTTAAACATGTTGGGTATCTTACAAATATGATAAGATAGGACCAAGGTGTTAAGGAATATTATCTCCACCTAAATCAAGCATATTCATATTTAGGATAAGGAATCATAGCTATATTAGATTGTCAGATTTGAACCTAATTTTGAGGGCTGCAGACAGAGCATAAATTTCATATTTAGTTCTAGGAAAATTGTTGAAATAATGTAACTGCAAAGTGTAATCTAATTATTATTGTTGTATTATTAATTATATCAATCCCCTATTGAGGATTGATCGTGTTGGCTATTATAAAAGACAAAATCCCATTTTGCAGATTGGTCAAGACATAATTGTAATAGGCAGAATAAGAAGTCGGCCCCAGAATATATTAAAGAGGCCCCAAAATATATTAAAGGTGGTTTTAACCACCCATATTGATAATTCGTCCCTGCCAGTGAAAAGACACCTCTACACGTGCCAGAGTTGTATAAATAAGGAGGCTAGCGCCTCATTTAAACACATGCTCACTTGTTCATTGAGGAGCAATTTTTAGAGCTGCAGTTGGATGAGAGAGAGAGAGAGAGAGAGAGAGATTCTTGGGAGAGGAATTTCTATATTTGTTTGAGTTATCTCTTGGAATTGTATTGGCTATCTATAATAAGGAAGTTTTGTTGGGTTTTCTCCCCCATGAGGGTTTCACAGGATAAATGATGTGTCTCTTGTGATTGTGTATTTATCAATGATCCTATCTTATGCTATTGTTATCTAGTAAAATGTAAAGAACTCTAATAATATCTTAAACCTTAACATGGTATCAGAGCTAAGCCGAAGAGAGCATCTTTCACAAGAGAAAGTGAAAAACGTCATTGTTGTCGTACATGAAAATTAGGTATTTTTATTGAAGATGTATTTCAGCCCGAAAACCATCTAGAAAAGTGCGCCCTTCCTCAAGGATCACTTTGGCATCCACAGTGCAACTTTTCAGTGGCTAGATCTCCTGGAAATTGAAACCCTAGTTTTCACATAGTACCAAAAAATGAGAAAACCAGAGTACCATAAGTACGAGAAGTACCAGAGTACCAGAAGTACCAGAAGTACTAGAGTACCAGAAGTACCAGAAAACCAGAAGCACCAGTCCAAAAATCCTCTGGTCAAGTTTGAGGGGGTAAAAGTTGGATTTTCATAAATCTGACTGCACCAACTTACTCACCTCAGCTCAGTGCATCTATCCCCTGGATCAGAATTTCAAAATTTGAAGTTTGAAAAATTAGGGTTTCCTCATAAAACCCTAAGTTGCAGTTGTAGTTGCAGTCGCAGAACCAGTTGCAGTATCAATTGCAGTTGTAGTATCAGTTGTAGTTGCAGCCTTAGTACCAATTGCAGTCACCCTTGAAGTTCTTAAGAGTTAGTGATCATTACCGCTGCTACTAGATGGTGCCTCTACCTATAAATGTTGTCAGAGGTATGTAGTCACACATGTTTAAACGGTTAAGATTTAAAGGGTGTTTGCAGGAGAAGGGATATCTTGCCATAGATCCAGAAGGATCTCAGATCCAACACATTCAGAGGAATGATGCAACCCAGGTGTGATTATTCTGATATGCATCTATTTGTTATGACATTATTTTGATCAATGTTGCATGTTGTAGCTATGACCATCATTCAAACCTTTGATCAAATTTTGAGTCAAGGTATTAGATGGATTAAAATTTGAGATAATAGAGATTATCCTCTAACCCAACCTTCTGTCAAGATAGCGTATTGTCTTAGTACAGAAGATAGGTTGAAGAAAGCACTGGTCATCTTGAGTGAATGAGACTTGGAAGAAAAGAAAGCACACTCATTCTTGAGGAAAAGGCTCTAGGTTCCAGGTTTGATTAATCAAGTTGATAAGATTCAAAGCTACACATGACAAGTTGAGATAGAAGTCTTTGAAAAGTATTATACTTGGTAGCATGTAAGCATATAGAGGTAAATGCTTAATGTAATCAATTTCTTGATACAACTAACACCTCCTCTAGTAGAAACCTCATGTGTTAGTTCCCGGTTGCCATGGAGGAATGTTCGATCACAACACTATAGGAGTGTTGACCTGATTTCGTAGTGTATCTCTTACTTTTGATCGTTTCTTCTGACAAGCCACGAGTGGTATCTCTAAAGGAGCTACTGTGATGATTACTCATGATATTTCTCTATCTACTATTATCAAAAGGATATTATTCTTACTTACTATTTTCTTGACCTTGTTCCAGGTCACAGGTAATAACCCTGAGGAAGCTATAGTGAAGGGTGTAGAAGGCAGCGTATTAAATGAGACATGAAGCAGACTATGTACATGACCATATACACTCATGCACCAAAGAAGATGAAGAATAATCTATCTCTTGAGATTCAGAGTATCTCATATGAAGATTGATTGAAAGGAGTAGAAGGATCCAAAGATGACTGAACATTAGAATGGGAAGCAGACCTCGTTTGAAACCTGACTCAATATTTCATATTTAGACTTGGTATGCAACACCAAGTATACCTTGTAAGAGATCAACAGGGATGTGACTTTGATCAAGATGCAAGGCTCGATAAATTAATAAGATGCCAGCTTGAATAAGTATATGAAGAGGAACCCATAGCTCCTAGAGTTGCAGAATCAACGAGGGAGGTTCCCAGAGTTGCAAAACCAGTGAGGGAAGTTGTAACTTCCTCCGATAAGGAAATTCTAAAAGATCATGACATAGTAGAAATTCAAGAACCTCCTCAAATGGCGATCTCCCATAAGAGAAATCCAGCTTGGGCTAGAGAGCTTATTCAAGATGAAGAGAAGTATGGTTTTCCCGAAGGAACCACGAGACAGGTGAAGAGACCTAATCCATTCTCTAGCTATATGGCTTTGATGTGTGATCTCCTAGAAAATGAGCATACTTTCTTTGAAGAAGCCATTTAGAAGAAAGAATGGGCATATTCCATGACAGAGGAATACCAATCCATAATAAATAATGATGTATGGGAAATAATTCCCAGACCGAAGAGCAAGGATGTGGTATCTTCCAAATGGCTCTTCAATATAAAAAATGCTACTGACGGAAGTATTGAGAAGTTTAAAACAAGATTTGTTGCTCGTGGCTTTTCTCAAAAGGAAGGCATTGACTATGAAGAGACATTCACTCCTGTAGCCAAATACACTTTGATCAGAACCATCATAGCCCTTGTAGATAAGATGATGTGGAAGTTACACCAGATGGACGTAAAGACAACCTTCCTAAATGGTGTCATCAAAGAAGAAGTGCATATAGAGAAACCTCAAGGATTTGAAGCTGAATACAAGAAGTCTCATGTCTGCAAGTTGAAGAAGGCTTTGTACGGATTGAAGCAAGCTCCTAGAGCTTGGTATGGCATGATAGATAGTTTTCTGACTAGCTTAGGCTTTATTAAGAGTAAAGCAGATTCTAACCTCTACTTCAAGGTTATGAATGATGAGCTGGTGATATTGTTTCTTTATATGGATGACTTATTCTTAACTGGAGAAGAAAATCTCATTACTGAATGTAAGAAGAAGCTCGATTTAGAATTTGAGATGAAAGACCTTGGCCTAATACATTATTTCTTAGGTCTTGAGGTATGATAGAGTCCAGAGAGGATATTCCTTAACCAAGGGAAGTATGCAGTCGAAATCCTAAAAGGATTCGACATGTTGTAGTGCAAGTCCATGGATACACCCATGGAAACGAAGCTAAATCTACTAGTCGACACTTCTTCAGAATTGATTGATGCCATATTGTATAGACAGATCATTGGATCACTGATGTACCCGACGAACACCAGACCATATATCTGTTTTTCCGTGAACACCTTGAGTCAGTTTCTGGTAGAACCCATACATGTTCACCTAGTTGTTGCAAAACATGTGATGAGGTACCTTAAAGGTACATTAGATTGTGGTCTCATTTATGATGGAGATCATGATTTCACATTGAATGGATACACTGATTCAGATTGGGCTGGAAGTGTCTCTGAAAAGAAGAGAACTTCAAGATGTTGTTTCAGTTTGGGATCAACCATGATCTCATGGTAGAGTAGGAAGAAATCCAACATTTCTCTCAGTACAATGAAAGAAGAATACATTGCTGTGTGTTCTGCCAGCTGCGAAGATATATGGCTTCGAAAGTTCTTGACCGGTCCATTTGACCTAGAGATGGAAGAAACCACGATCGCATGTGACAACCAGAGCTGCATAAAGATGATAGAGAATCCCATATTTCATGACAAGTCAAAGTACATAGAGATCCGATATCATTACATCCGTGACATGGTGCAGAGAGGAGCCATAAAGCTCCAATATGTTAGCATGGATGAACATGTTGTTGATGTGTTGACCAAGCCTCTATCTCATGTAAAGTTTGAGAACTTTTGAGATAAGCTTGGTATAGTCCGAAAAGACCTCCCTCGAAAGGGGGAGTAGTGTTGTGTTGAGATATGTCTAGTACTGTGCTTCCAACTTAATTGTTAAGACATAAAGCCAGTCTAGATTGTTGTGTTGATATATTCCTAGTACTGTGCTTCCAGCTTAATCATTCTGACGTAAATCCGGTCTATTTGTTGTGTTGATATATGCCTAGCACTGTGCTTCCAACTTAGTTGTTGTGACATAAAGTTAGTCTAGTACCGTGCTTCTAGCTTAATTGTTGTGACGAAAAGAAAGTTAAGTACCGTGCTTCTAGATTAATTGCTGTGACGAAAAGCAAGCCGAGTATTGTGCTTCCATCTTAATTGTTGTGACGAAAAGAAATCCGAGTATTGTGCTTCCAGCTTAATTGCTGTGACGAAAAGCAAGCTGAGTACTGTGCTTCCAGCTTAACTGCTGTGATGTAAAACCAACCTAGTACTATGCTTACAGCTTAATGGTTATGACGTAAATCCAGTCTAGTATTGTGATTCCAGCTTAATTGTTGTGTTGTGATTCTAGCTTAATTGTTGTGGTGTTTCCAACTTAATTGCTATGTTATGATTCCAAATTAATTGTTGTGATGTTTCCAGCTTAATTGTTGTGTGGTGTTTTCCAGCTTAATTGTTGTGTGGTGTTTTCCAACTTAATTTCTATGTGGTGTGCCAGATTAATTGTTGTGATGATGTGCCAACTTAATTGTTGTGATGTGTTTCCAGCCTCTTGCTATGATGATGTGTTGCCATCCTTTGTGCTGTGATATTGCTTCTTTTGATGTTGTATCAGCCTTGAGTTGTTATTGATGACGAGGATGTATTAGTTTTATACTAATCCATGTCGATGCAGTTGATGATGATGATGCCACTTCAGCCTCTTGCTGAAGATGATAATGATGATGCCACTTCATCTCCTGAGTCCTTGTTGAAGAAGATGATGATGATATTATTTCATCTTTAATGTTGAATATGATGATGATGTTACCTTAGCCTCATACCGTTGAGGATGATGATGCTACTCCAGCTCCATGTTGTGTTGATGCTGCTCCAGCCTCTGTGTTGTGTTGATGATGAGAAAAACTTTCGATGATTTATAGATACACCAGTCAGTGTTCCAAGATGATATTGATGATGATGTCCTCTCACCCACCTGATGTTGTTGATGATACTGTCCTCTCTATCACCTGATGTTGTTATAAAATACCCTTCTTGTTAAGGGGGAGTGTTGAAATAATGTAACTGCAAAGTGTATTCTAATTATTATTGTTGTATTATTCATTAGATCAATCCCCTATTGTGGATTGATCATGTCGGCTATTGTAAAATACCAAATCCCCTTTTGCGGATTGGTCAAAACATAATTGTAATAGGAAGAATAAGAAGTCGGCCCTAGAATATATTAAAGAGGACCCAAAATATATTAAAGGTGGTTTTAACCACCCAGATTGAGAAGTCGGTCCTACCAATGAAAAGACACCTCCACATGTGCTAGATTTGTATAACTAAGGAGGCTGGTGCCTCATTTAGACACACACTCACTTGTTCATTGAGGAGCAAGTTTCAGAGTTACAGTTGGAGAAGAGAGACACACACAGAGAGAGAGAGGTGCATTCTTGGGAGAGGACTTTCTATATTTGTTTGAGTTATCTCTTGGCATTGTATTGACTATCTATAATAAAGAAGTTTTGATGGGTTTTGTCCCCCATGAGGGTTTCACAGGATAAATGATGTGTCTCATGTGATTGTGTATTTCTCAGTGATCCTATCTTATGCTATTGTTATCTACTAAAATGTAAAGAGCTCTAATAATAGCTTAAACCTTAACAAAAATAACAATCAAATCCAACAATAAATCTCCAGATAAGGCAAAGTATTCGACACCTATGGATTAAGGTTGATGCATGCTATCACATGGATCTTCTAGTACATATTTTGAAGTATAGTTAGTTGTGATATTTTTTATATTTTATATGTATTTTAGATATTTCGTAAAGTTGTAATTATCAGTTTTAGTAAACTTTCGATTTGAGATAATGTAGCCATTCTATATAACTTATGTACAAATGAAGTAAAAAAAATGGTTCGAGCGGGAATAATTGAAGGGGAGACTCTATTTTATCAGGGTTTCTTTATTATTAATGAAAAATTCTCAAGAAAAAAGTGCCTATGAAATAACCCAGAGATTCATGTCCCAAAGTTTACTTTCTCTTTGTTGTCTTTTGTGAATTTTTATCTCTCTAAGTTTTCCATTTATATGTGTCAGTCTTCAGTATTTGAATGAATGTATATGATTCTAAATTCATCCTCTGTTACATGCTCTAATTTCATTCACATTTAAATATTTTCACCCTTTATTCTAAAGTTAATGTAGAATTCATCCTTGATAGATGCTCTGTTTTAATGGATTGTTTTCCTTGATTCAACCACCACACTACAACATGTTAAATGTATAAGAGAATATTTTTTATCTTTCCTTTGAGATCGTTTGTTCTATTTACCATTTCTTGATAATTTTTTGATTAAATAGCCATTCATTTGACTCCACGCCCAATGGTATTTCTTTCAACCCTATCAACCACACTTTAAAAACCCTATCATTATCTAAAGATCTGACCACTGTGACTAAATTTCATTAAGGGGTCCCCCTCTAGTTGGAAAGGCCATTTTCCATCCTACAGAGCGATTTGAAAAGGTTACCTTGGAAATTTTCTACCACAACCTAGAAAAATTACCAAGTGATAACATCTTGGCACCATTTCCAGGGAGGCGAAGGCTTCAATTCAATTTCTCCAGAGAGAACAATAATTTTTAGTTTTGATTTCTGATGGTGAACATAAGTCAGACATAAATTTGTGGCGTATCATTCACCTAGTGACTCCAATAAACTTTCGAACAAATTCAAAGACTCCACTGTAGGACGAGTCCTATTGAAAGAGACATTAAAGGACATTACGAGAAAACTAGGTACCAAAACTTGAGTTTTCTCCAAGATATAGTATTCCTTTTTATCAATCACTTCCTGTCCTTTCTTGAATATATCAAAATAAATTTTCTCTAGTTACTACATACAAATGAATACCATAGAATTACACTTGTATATCCTTATTTGAAAACTATAGATGTACCTTCCTCTTATATTCCCGAATCTAATCCAATTCCTCTTTCTGAATCATATAATGTTCATGATTAGTCTTGTAAGACTTATGTAACTTAAGCTGATATTATACCTTATGTTCTTAATCATTTACCCTCAAAGATCCTGGACAGATATAAACCTCTCAAATTTCTTTCTACCCTTCATGGCTTTCCTCCGAAGCATTACAAATACCTTCCTAATTTTGATGCAAAACTTGATAAACTTTCAGTTGAAAAATACATTGAATATTTTGAGCATTTTACAGATCTCTTTGAAGTTGAGCATGATGATTTTTGTATGAAATCATTTTATCAGTCATTACAAGGGGATATTAAAGAATGGTTTAGGAATTTACATCCTGAATCAATCAATTCATGGAACAAAATGAGGGATGTCTTTATGAAATTTTGGGGTGAGAGAAAACATCATAATCAATATCTTTCAGATTTGTATTCCATGAAGAAACAAAAGGATGATATTGTTAGTATGTTCAATAGGAGATATTTAAATTTTTATCATAATATTCCTAGAGACATTCAACCTTCTGAAGCTACTACTAGGTTGTATTATCCAACAACCTTTCATCCATGTCTATCATTTATTCTCATGGAAAGAAAGTATTTGACCTTGCAACAAATTTTCATTGCTGCTCAGGAAATAAAGGAAAATCTTAAAGTTTATGGAAGGCTCTCAAATCATGTTCTAGATGATATTTCAAATGAAGGAGAAGAGGAATTGTAATGTGAGAAAAAGTTTGATTGTACTATGAATTTTCTTGATGATCTTTATGAGGAAGAGTTTGCAGAAAGTAAAGTTTGATTTGTTGAAAATAAAGTTATTGTCCCAAATTTTCTATCTGTTGATATTCAAGATCAGAGAGTTTCATTTGTTTATAATTATTTTCAGGATGTCTTATATCCAATTTTTTGTCAAGATCACTCATACTCAATTTTTGAAGAAGCAGGAGATAAAAAATATATTGGTTTTCATGAACACCATTTTTCTCAAAATGTAGAGTTTTTTTATCTACCTATATATGATGAGTATGATGATTATAATGATGGTGATTTTCAAGGAAAGCTAGTAATGTCTTCCCAGTCAGAAAGAATTCCTTTTCACCAGTCTAATGAAAGCACTCAACACATATATGACAGTTACGACATCAAACATAAGGAAACCTATGAGTCAATAAAATGCAATTCTGTGTTGTTATGATTTTCTTCATTTAAGCTACTGAAAGATAATTTTGAAATCATTAATGAAGAAAATAAAGTTGAGATGAAGCAAATTCATATAGGATTACTGTAACAAACTGATTATATTATAAATCAACAAAATGTTTTTCATGATCCTATGCCTTCATATATGGAAAATTTTATTAGCTCAAAGTTACAATCATTAAACAATTGAGAGATTGAAAATGGAAATGATTATGAGCTAGTGTCACAACCAACCATGTCATTTTTAAGAGAGGATGTTCCATTACTGTAGTTTCATAAAAACAATTAGCCTTTTTATGACAACCCATTTAGTAAATTGCTTGAAAGTGAATATGGAGATGAAGGGGTAAATTCATGGCATGTAAATCACCTGGAGTAGAGTCGCAATATTTTGGATGAGCAAGACATCAATTTTCATTCATTTGAATATCCTTTTGCAACATGTCTAGAGTCAGTGAGTAGGCCTAATTTTTCAAATTTTTTGAAAATGTTTTTTGATTGCAAGTGTCAAAATGGGCTTCCATCAAATGGATTTGTCTGTTTATTCATAGATAAGTACATACAATAATTTCAACCAGTAAACAAAATGCTTGCATGGTTGCATCAAATTTTTTATTTCACATGACTGAGTAGCTCATGGATCAGTTCAGTAGGTAGGAGTACTTGTGAATAAGATCACAATGTTGAGCATCTTTTCAACATGTGTATTTTAACATTACAGTGTCATTTGCTTCGATTTTCAATAGGTTTTAGTTTGGATTTCAAAAAGATTGCAAAGTTTTCAGAGTTTGGGACAGTTTCAGGTTGCAAGTTTTAGATCTTGGGAATAGCCTAATGGATAAGGCACTTTGATCTGGGATCTTTTCATTGTGACTTATAAATAATTGCATTAAATGAACATAAATTAAAGTGCACCATTAAATAAGGGAAAACTCAAAATGAAGAGACAAAAGCATCATATCTGAACACAAAAACTTGATAACAGAGTTCGCCACTGGTGGACTAAGCCTTCAGGTCCTGCTCTCAAATGGGTAGGCTCTTTCATTAACTCAGAAAAATAATTTGAAAAATACATAAATATACCTCATTATGAAATCAATCTACATAAATAATGCTCAGATCAAAAAACAGACAGCACCACTAAATTCGTGGCATAAAATTACCCAAAAATGATTGTCTCCACACTTCGATTCGACTCTGGAACTCCTAGGCCCAAGAAGAATTATGTCTCAGTTTTAATGCCCTCTGCAACCTACAATGATGATTGTACCACCTTAAAATCCATGCCTGTAGGTCATACGGTCCACGCCTCTCCCTCGCAATTGGGTGGATTTCACATTTTAATTAATAAGCATGGGCAGATATACCAAGCGGTACCCGCGAAGTAGTGGTTGTGGGCGGATTTGTTAAGGCTTGGGCATCGGTGGAGGTTCCAGGGTCAAATCCCACAAACCCCATTTTTGGTATGTTGGTTGTATATATATATTTACAATATATTTGACCCCCTCTAACTTTAGCGAAGTCGCTAGAAGTACTTCTAACTTGTTTCTAAAGTTGGTGTGGTTTGCCAAATTTGGCGGACCAACCAATTTTTTAATTTCAAATTTCATTCAAGGTTTGTTATTGGACGTTTCAGGGGTGCCACGTGTCACCCGCTGATTGGGCCACGTGGTGCCCACTGGGTATTCCACCTGTTCATTGACATCAATCCATGTCACTCCGTACATGACACACTGCGCTTCCTGGGTGAACCCAAAGTGAACCCAAACATGCTGAAAGAAGATATTAGAAGACTGCTCAATAGTGATCTGCTTTTTACATGGCATCAAGATACACATCTTGTTGAACCTATCCACTACAAAATGAAAATAATAATGACCCCCTTTGGTCATTGGTAAACCCCCTACAAAATCCATGGATACACTTTCCCATGGATGGGATGGAACACGAAGTGGTGAGTATAGCCCCAATTTTCTATTAGTGGGCTTACAAGTAGAACACATCACACACCCCTTTACATATTTAGTTACAATTTCTTTCATTTGAGGCCAGTATAAAAACCTCTGCAAATGAGCCATAGTTTTTCCTACCCCAAAATGCCCAGACACAAGAGAAGTGTGAGCTTCTCGTATTACATGGACTCGTTCACTTGTAGGGATACATAGCTTCCCAAGATGGTAGAGTAATTTTCCCTGCAGACAATAGTTCTCTACCTGTGCACCAAGGGTTAGCTTTGCATATACTTATTTAAAATATTCATCGATGGCATATTGTTTTACATATCTATCACAAGATAAAGAAGCATTCTTTAAAACAATAGGAGGTATAGAAAGCATATCAACTACCTTGTTACTTGTACCCTTTTTGTACTTGATTACCAAGTGAAATTGTTGTAGAAAACCAATCCACCTATAGTGTCGAGATTGTTGCAATTTGGTCTATGCTTGAAGATACTGTAAGGGTTAGTGATTTGTATTTATGATTTTTTCCTTCCCTAACAAGTAGTGCTTCCATTTATTTACGCTCTGGACTAATGCATATGACTCTTTATCATATGTAGGATAGTTACCAACAACTTGGTTAAAAGTTTCAGAGTGGTAACATATAGGCATATGATATTGCATCAATACTGCACCCATGGCATATCATCTAGCATCTGTCTCAATCTCAAAAGGACGTTGAATATTTGACAGTGATAATATTGGTGTGGTACTGATCTTCCCCTTCAAAGTGTCAAAATATTTTTGTTTCTTTCCTTCCCAATGAAATGTGTTTTTTACACTGGTTAAGGCATGCAAAGGAGATGCTATAAAGGAGAAGTTGGGAACAAATCTTCTCCAATACTGAACTGCACCTAAGAAACTTTGGACTTCGGTTGTATTTTTTGGCTCAGGCTAATTTACAATTACCTCAATTTTGGAAGGGTCAACTTTCAATTGTCCTCCTCCTACAATATGACCCAAGTACACAAGTGCAGTCTTGCCAAATTCACATTTAGACAGTTTTACATATAGCTTTTCCCTTTGCAAAGTATCCAATACTTGCTTTACATGCCTCACATGCTCATCCCAAGTCCATCTAAAAACAATAATGTCATCTAAATATACAATCACAAAGTCATCTAGGAAAGTCCTGAATACATCATTCATCACACGCATGAAAATTTTCAGAGCATTACAAATCCCAAACGACATAACTAACCACTCAAACAATCCCTATTTGGTTTTAAAGGTAGTTTTCCATGCATCCTGTTTTGTGACTCTTATTTGATGATATCCACTGTGCAATTCCAACTTAGTGAAATAAACAACATTCTTCAATTGATCAAGTAAATCATCTGTGCAAAGAAGAGGGTATTGATTTTTCACCGTGATTTTATTTAAGGCCCAGTAATTGACACACATTTTCCATGTGCCATATTTCTTTGGCACCATCACGATCGGAGAACCACAAGGAGATGAACTGGTCCCGATGACCCCTTGATCTAGTAATCCTTGTACCTGCCTCTTGATCTCTATCATCTCCACAACTGACATCCTGTACATGCCCACAATAGGAAGAGGAGAATCCTCCTGAAGATGTATCTCATGTTGGATTTCCCTCTTAGGAGGTAATCCATCTGGTTCCTAAAACATATCATCATACTTAGAAACAATATCAATTAATTCCTTTTTATGAGATGGATCACACCCTTGGAAAGCGTCGTATTTCCCGACATCTTTCTCTCTGATGACCATGCATACATATATCTTATTAGTGTTTATGAGTCTTTTCATTTTCCTTGCACTAACAAGTGTTGTATTTACCCTCATGTTGTGAGCTCTAACAATGTATTCCACTCCCCCTTTAGTAAGGTGCTATTTGTTCTCATGATGAAAGAAGACTTATTTTCTATCATAAAGATAAGGACTTACCAAAACTATGCCACATATATCAAGTGGTACAACATCCAAATCCACTTCATCAATCAATTTTGAAGAAATAACAAATTTGATCCTACATTGTTTGCTGACATTAATTTTTTCTTTATCACATACCCAATCAAGAGGATAAGGCTTCGGATGTGGTTTCATTTCAAGACCCATCTTCTTGACAAGTGATTCATATATTAATTTTACTTGGGAACCTAGATCAAATAATGTATCTATCTTAGTATGTTTAGATATGCCTCTTATATGAAATAACCCATTCCTCTTTCGTTCATCAACATGAGATTCATCATTGGAAATAGAACTAGCATGAAGAGAATCTTTAACTTGTACTCCAACCACTGTGATCTTTCCTTCATCTCATGAATCGAAACCAAGATCTTGTTGCACTGTAGAAATGTTCTTTGTCTTCCCCTTTCCACCGAAATGTTTTGGTTTCCTTTCTGGATGCAGTTTCCAACTGTGTTCTTCATCGTGACCGCTCTTCTTGCAATGAGTGAAAGATGGTTTTCCTCCTTATCTCATCACTATAGAGGTCTTTTTTTCCTTCCTTTTAAACTTCTTAAAAGTCTTTTGTGGGAAATTGGAAGGTTTCTTTGTGGGATCTTCTTGAACATGTTTCCCCTTGTTTTGAAGGTGAGTGGCTTGCACACAAACTTTGTCAAGACTAGTGTGGTTAAATAAGAGCAAAGTATGACAGATATAACTGTGAAGTGCACCAATATACTCCATTAAAGTTTCATAAGAATCTAGAGAAATGTTTAATGCAAGATATTTCTTCCTAAATTCTTGTGTGAAACTTTGTATAGTTTGTCCTTTACTTTGCCTTAAAGTTTTTCATTCCATAATTTATTTATGTAAATACCCTAATGGATAAAATTGCTTCCTTATCGCTGATTTAAATTTTGACCATGAGGAAAGAAGCTTACCACACTTACTTTTGTCTTGAAGCTTGCTCTCCCACCATACGAGAGCGGTGCCTTCCAACCAAAGAGAAGCCAGTTGCACTTTAACTTACTCTTCATCAATATTCTAGAGACGACAATACACTTCAACCTGTCGGATCCAATTATCTATATTTTTAGGATTAGCATCTCCATTAAACATAGGTAAAGAAAGTTTTACATCAATATTTAATAATGGTTTCTTAAAAGAGGATTTATGGCTAGAATGATGAGAATGATGAGAATGCTCAGAGGAAGAAGAACTAGAAATCAAACGTGAAGACATAGGCTTAAGAGGATCTCCTCCATCCCCTTGGTTTACCAAAGCATCATCATCTGCACGTTCTTACTTTTTCTTCCCTTTTTTCTTCATCCTCTTCTCGTAATATCCATACATTCACTCGACCATTTCTGATATGCGATAAAATACCATGTGAAATTTTTTCTCCTGTTCATCACGCTTGTCCTCTTCTTCCATTTTCTTCCTTCTGGATACACAACCAACTTCAGTATTGAAATAATTAAGAGTCCCTTCACCCTGTTTATGCTTGGCCCTAGTAATAATTCACACCCAACAATTCAAGTCAAATATGATTGCTTTGATACCAACATGATCCACGATCTTTTCATCATGACTTATAAAGAATTGTATTAAATGAGAATAAATTAAAGTGCACCATTAAAGAAGGGAAAACTCAAAATGAAGAGACATAAGCATAAGATCTGAACACAAAAAATTGATAGCGGAGTTCGTCCTTGGTGGAATACGTCTTCGGGTCCTGCTCTCAAATGGGTAGGCTCTTTCATTAACTCAACAAAAGAATTTGGAAAATACATAAATATACCTCATTCTGAAATCAAGCCATAGAAATAATGCTCAGATCAGAAAAACTACAACACCATTGAATTCATGGCGTCAAATTACCCAAAAATGACTGTCTCCATGCTCTGATCTGACTCTAGCACTCCCAGTCCCAAGAAGAATTATGTCTCGGTTTCCATGCCCTCTGCAACCTGTAATGATGACTGTACCACATCAAAATACATTCCCATAGGTCTTGTGGTCTGTGCTTCTCCCCTGTAGATGGGAAAATTGCACCTTTTAAGTAATAAGCATGAGAGGATATACCAAGCGGTACCCACAGGGTAGTGGTTGTGGGTGGATTTGTTAAGGCTTGGGCATTGGCGGAGGTTCTGGGGTCGAATCCTACAGACCTCATTTTTGTTATGTTGGTTGTATATATATATATATTTGCAATATATTTTACCCCCTCTAACTTTAGCAGAGTCGCTATAAGTCCTTCCAACTTGCTTCTAAAGTTGGCATGGTCTGCTAGATTTGGAGAACCCGCCAATTTTTTATTTTTGAATTTCGTTCATGAGTTGTTATTAGATGTTTCAGGGGTGCCACATGTTGCCCACTGATTGGGCTACATGGCACCCACTAAGTAGTCCACTTTTTCGCTGACGTCAATCCATGTTAATCCTTACATGACACATGGTGCTTCCTGGGTGGTGCCACATGGTGTCACATGGGGGTGCCACATGGCATATTCCTATTGGTCCACATGGACCCCTGAAAATACCATTGGCGAGTGACACATGGAAGCCTCTAGTGCTACTGCATAGCATGCCGATGGTAGTAGTCATCATGATGAATTCATCCTGCCATGTCATTTGCTGACATCAGCAGTACAGATGATGATGTGCCCCCCTGTTGACTTGCCCTGTTTGACCACAACTTTGATCGCGAATATATTTCAAACTGTAACTTTGTTTGATGAGCTGTTTGTGCTGTTATAAATATTGCAATGCACTATTCATGATCATTCCAATTTCACTAAGTTTTTGGAACTTTGAATTTTTTCCCTTCCTCTGTCTGCTAGAGCCATTTTGAGCGTTCTGAGTTGCCTCTGTGAGTTATAAGTTATTCTTATCCTTATATGGATCCTTTTTGGATCACACTTTGTCTACATGTTCTTTTCTACCTCACAGGGAGGGAAACATCCCCATTGGAGCCAATGTTGGTGCCCAATACTGAAATTAAAGTTTTCAAGTATGCCCTTTCAGGATGCACTTCAACTCCTATCCTGAGGTAAAATCCTTACGAGGAAGAAGAGCATATAAAGGATACATTTTAAATTATTCTCAAAGTGTTTTATGAGTTCATGTGTGTTTGGATTTCATTGTATTCGATAATTTTAAAAAATTCCTATGGAGAGTTTGTTATTATGTGAGGAGGAAATTTTAAATAATGTGTTGGCTTTTATTTTGGCACTTCTTACTATTATATTGAAAATGAAAAATGTTTCCAAAACAAAATCCAGTGATATAATTTTGTATCTCCATATAAGGTGATGATGGAATTTGAACTCCGTGTTAGCAAAGAACCGTGAAAGATGTTCTAAAGTGGAAAATTATTATCCTAGGAGGATCACATCTCCTAATAATCATTTCATCCAAAGTTTGTCACTGATAATAATATGAATTGTCAACAAGGGATTCATTGGGTCTGTGGGTTTCACGAGAAGTGGGTGTAATTAATCCAATTCCTCCAAATTTTTCTACCTTCATGGAGGGGTAATTGTAAATGTCAATATGGCTGCAATATGGACTATGGTAGTTTTGACTGAATCATTGAATCTAGCCAATTATTCTTTCTTTCACTCAGTTTTCTTTCATTAATGGGAAAGAGTGGCAATTTGCATCGGGATGAGCCATATGGCCCTGAGCTTCTTGATTGTGATCCTCAATTGCATGCATGGTTCACTTCCACTGTATGGGAAACATTTGCTTACATACTAAAGGTTTCTAATTGCCAAGTCGCAAGGGATTTTGTTAAGAGGTTTGATAGGGAAAATATTAGCATTGTAGAGTGTAATATCCCCAAAAATAATTGATTATTAAAGTCTAAGTGTACTTGAGAATAAATTTCCATTTTTGGAAAATTCTGATTTGGAAATTATTTTCCATTTATGGAAAATCTGAATTTGGAATTTGATTATTGTAATAAATTATTTATGACTGTTGGGAAAATATTTGACTTGCCCAACTAACTTATTTGATTGTGACACATGTAAACGACAAACTTTTTTATAAATTAAATGTTGAAAGACAAATGGAATAGCTAGGTTAAAAACAACTCACCATGACTCCATGAGTGGGGAACAAATTTGAGTTTCCTTAGGGATGATTTTTACAAGTGGAAAATGAGGTATTTGACCACTAGAAACCCCTAAAACTCAAGGATTTGTAAATCTACAAAAATTCCCAAGGAGGGAAGGAAAGACCTAGGAACAAGATGCATATAAATACAACATTTGGAGGAGGCAGGACACTCCTTAGTATGTTGGAGAAAGGAAACTACTTGTTGTTATGAACACTGTTAGTGCAAGGAAAGGGAATTTATTATCTGTGGAAGGTCACTATAGAAAAGGAGGATCATCTCGGTTTTCCCTTATGGCCTCATGGTCAAGCTAAGGGGTGAAGATAGTAAGTAACTTGGCTATTTTGTTCTACGGTTGGGTGGAACGTGGTTGTTCCATTTGTGTCCCAACATCTGTTTCAGATATGTACCTTTACTTGCATTTTGGTTAATATTTTGTTGATTATTAATTGTTAGGAATTTGATGGGTTATGTGATGTTAGTATATACATATATATGTTCTCACTTGGAAAAAATAATAGAACTATTGTAGGTTCTATAAAGCATGAATAGGGTTACATATATATAAATGACTGAATGTATACATATAGGTATTCATACGAAATAAAATGATAAAATTGTTGTAAGCTCTTGTTATCATTAAATATGGTTTTACATCTATGAACAACTGGGTATACATATCTATGCGTTGATGCAAAGGAAATGATAGAAATGATTATATGTTTTCTATGGGTTATATATATGTAAGCTCTTGTTATCATTAAATATGGTTTTACATCTATGAACAACTGGGTATACATATCTATGCGTTGATGCAAAGGAAATGATAGAAATGGTTATATGTTTTCTATGGGTTATATATATATATATATATATATATATATATATATATATATATATATAT
>ML776602.1:117945-129456 GCA_009831015.1 Picea engelmannii
TAAATCCTGAATTCCACAATGTGGTAATACAGAGCATGACTCCTTTAAACTGTACAATTTTCTTACGTAGGGTATCCTTTCAAATACACACAAAACACTAAAATAATTTCTAGGATAGACTTATGAATTTGTAGGTTTAAATTTCTACACAACGCATAGATTTCAGGATTCCCACAGTTAATAAACAAAATTACATGCATAAGTCATAATGGTTAACAATGCCACACAATAGAAGAAAGAAAATGCGAAGGGAGGACTGAAGATTCATGCCACGATAAAAAAACTAAAAGAAATGCCCATGAAGGAGAGATACCAAATACTTCTAACCTTCAACAGTTCCCAAATAAGTTGTATCCATGAAAGCTATAGAAAAATGGAGGAAAGAAGTTCAGGAATTACCTTGCACATAGAGGAACCCGAATGGTGTTCAAATTCCATATGCGTTTACCGGGGATGATTCCATTTTCCAAGTTGTCAGCCATACGCAAGAACGGAGCCACAAGGTATGCACATAGATCGAAGCACACATGGTATGCGTAGAGACCAAATCACACAGAGGGCATAAAAGGTTTTTCGTGAAGCCAAAGGGAAAAAGTGAATGGAGTAACATGAAATAAATTGCAAATGAGGAGTAATGTGTGATGGGAATGCACGGTACTGTAGCCATGTGAATAATTGGATATGGCGAGCCCACATTGGGCGTAGCTTCCTAAGCATCCAGTACGATACATATTTCTCTTAAATGTAATAACCAGTGGTAAATGCATTGCAAACCGATATGAAATCCACCATTAATATGGCTTCCAAATGTATTCAATGCCGGGATATGTCATTAGTCAGGTAGGGTTAATGTTGTTAGGTATAGTTTTAGACATGGCACCATTGCAGAACCATATTCATTATGGAGTGTGATATGTCAATGTCTACATTGGATTAACAACCCTAGAATAGTTCTCATGTAACGATATCACATGTGCGCAGAGAAACTATTCAACATGCTAGGATATGAATTACAATGTGGTGGAATGTCATGTTAACGATACGATTTTAGGAATAGTGCTAATGTGTAATAGTTCATATGACCTACGATATATATATAATGGTATATGCTAAGAACTCTGTATGTGGGATTATATATGGGTAAGTGTTAAGATTACACCTAATGGTTACAAAATTGAATGTGCTAAGATTTATATATATGTTGGGTCGTTTGGTAAACCACTTATATAGATATATACTGACAGGAATAGTATCCATATTATGATATGGATACTATAGTCTCTAAATGGATACAGTAAGAAATTGCAGACATTATATTTGATAAAACAAATGTTATGAACATAGTATAAGCTAGTCTATTGGCCATAGTTCTTACGCACTGTAACCATTTGATAGGATAAATTACTTAGACAAGATAGCTATATTGATCATAGTTGTCTTAATTACAAAGAGGTACATGTTTAAGTCCAATAGCGACGATAATAAAGTGATGCTTGAACAAGTATTGAAGAGTCAATGAGTTTTAATGCACCTAACAATTTTTTTATTTTATTTTGTAAATTTGGGGTACATTACATATTTTTATCAGAGATGAAGGTTACAACACTTGGACCTCAGGGCAAGGCCAAATTAGTTTAGTTCATGTTATCTCTGTTAAAAGAAAAAGCTAAAACAAATGTTTACTATTACAATCTGAAATTTTTTGGTCTGTTATGATAATGGAAGCACAAAACTAAGAAGAGATCAGACTTGAAGATAATCCTAATCAAGGACCTCCTAAAGAACCTGGACATAGTAGCGAAGGAAGTTCTGCCACCCAAGTTCTAGAAATAATGAGGAACCTTATCGTGGAATTACAAGTATTCAAAGTAGATAATGAAAAGCTGAAAAAGGCACAAGAATACCAGCAAGAAATAAATGAAATGTTGTTGTGGAGAATAGTAACAAAGAAGATCCCAAAAGAAAATGACAAGGAGGAAGAAGTCACAAAAGATCCTCTAAAAATTTAGGTCATGAAACAAAAAATGAGAACAGTTCTTCCGAAGTCACACATATGGCAGGTAATAAAACAACCACATGTAGAGAAAGAAAATAGGTGGATCACCTGGAAGGTGAATTTAAGAAGATAAAACCATCCACCTTTGACGAAGAATCAAGGACGGGTGAAGAGGTTGAAGCATGGTTACTAGATATAAAGAAATACTTCCATATTTATAATTATTCTAGTAACATGAAAGGCCGAATGGCCATTTATAACCTGAAGGGAAAGGCGAGCATCTAGTGGTAAGATGTGAAATTGAACAAGGGATTAAAAGAGAAAATGATGGAATGGTTATATTTGAAGAAATAATTCAAGAAACAAAATTTATCAGAAAGATATTACGAAATAAAGACTAAGGAATTTTATGAGATAAGACTCGGACAAATGATCATGGACGATCGGATAAATACATTTCTCAAATTATTGATATTTGTGCCATACATTAGGGAATACAAAGTAAAGATACATCGATTCTTAAGTTGTCTACCATGGTCATACAAGGAAATAATTGAATTCAACAATCCCAAAACTTTAAGAGAAGTATTTAGAAAGGCTCAGATGTTATATGATCAGTACAAACAAAAGTTTGAAATTCCCAAGGCATGGAAGGATAAGAAACAAGACAGAATAAATCAATGGAAGAAAGGCTTCCAACCAGCCCCTTTCTGGAATATATCAAAGAACTTCCAAAAGAAATATTTTGATTCCAACAACTAGAATGCCCAAGGGGGAGGTATACCAGTTATTCTGTGAGTCAAGAAATTTGGGGACAGTCCCGAGGAACCATTAAAGTGTTGGGAGTGTGGAGAACCTCACTTGACGAGGAACTGTCCATGTTTAACTTCTGAATCTAGGACTACAGTCTATAACCTACACGAAGCCTTTACAATAGGAGATATGGGCAGAAGCGTGCACTGAATTAATGCAGCTGTAGATGGCATACAAGTTGATCATCAATCCACTATCGTGGAGGTTGAAGGTAAAATTCGTGATAATCGCATTTCTATTTTAATTGACCTGGGAGCTAGTCTGAGTTATGTTATGCCTAGTTTAGATGAATTGAACAAGCTCAAGAAAGTAAAGCATGCTAAGTCTTGGTTAGTATAGTTAGAAACATGGGCTAAGAAAAAAGTAATAGATTTCATTTATGAATGTGAATTCAATTTAGATGGTGGTGCAGACGCCACCCGACACACGTCCGCCTCCACCAGGACCTTCCTTTTCCCAGGCCCGAAGAGTTAAAATACTCCTCAACCCCCTGTCGGGAGTTCTCAATACCCACAGACATTATTTTTGATCCCCCTTCTTTAAATAGGGAAATCGGACCTCGCAATATCGCGAGTCCTGAGCTCACGGAATCGGGTCTCACCAATCCCCGAATCCTGATGATCACTCGTCCACGACTTTCTTACCCCTGATCGGGAATTTACCCGTTGGGAAATCGGTACACACGAGGTCACAAATCCCTCACCTCGTGGATCCCCGATTCTCGATCTGTGATGGTGCTTAGCATGGTTCCTCAACCCCCTCTGTCTAACTCCTTTCACAGGTGACCGTTATCCATGAGACTAGGGTCTTTTTTCCCTATCGAAACTTCGGAGTTCGCGAGTTTGAAATGCGAAGAACTCGCACCTTTTGGGATCTCTTATCCACAACTTCAGATGCCACCTGTCCTCAGCTCTGACACCTGTGGCCCACGCTCAAACGATGATTGGGAATTCGCGTTTCGGGAATTCACGATTCCTACTGGGCGATGTCGCAGACCCTTCCAAATCCCGATCTATGATATGGGTTGACACCTGTCGACTCCCAAGTGCTATAGCTGTGGGACCCCTCGCAGTTCAGAGTTTCACGACTCCTTCGTGATTCTCTCGACACCAAGATCTCCGAAGTGCTGAACCCTGATGCACACGTGGGCGCTCTCCTCCACATCACCCTCTCCTCATCGCGCTATCGGGTATCGCGGAATCGTGATTTCAAGTGTAGCAATTCTTTTGCATAGGAAAATCCCGAATGCCGAACCCCCGACTCTCCGGATTACTGACACGTTTCCAGTCCGGGATCTACGGCTATGGTCCCTTCGGAAAGTCGCGAGTCGCGATTTCTTCCTATGAGAATTCTATGACTCTGGAGACTCCAATTCTCCGATGAGTCAAGTTCCGATGAGATCCGACTCCTTTCCTGCACACTAAGGCTTAAATCCTGTGCAACTTCCCCGAAATCTGACGGCTGGTGGGATTTCGCAAGGCTCCTCGGTGAACCCCAATCGTCAACTTCTCCTCTTCAAGGATTTCTTCTGAAAACTAAAGCCCCTTCCTCTGAACTGATCCTCGGATGCTTGCACGGTATCACGAAGGAACTATCCCTCCTGAGCTTGTCAACTCTGATTCTCTCGGAGTAACCTGTGCGTACTCCTTGCGCTTGGAATTCAACAACTTCCCAAGTGTTGAATCCTTCAGACTCTGTGCAACTCCTACAACAGCAGTCTCTGAATTTTCTTTTCTCATATTAACAACTGAGATCTCTGTTTCCAGCTGCACACTCTTTGCACAGCTGCAACACCAACCCCAAATCAACTTCTAGGTGAATAAGAACAAAAGCTAATCTACTGAGCCTTCATCGACGCAATCCTTGCGGATGAATTCAACTGCACTCTATGCAGGAATCTCCTGGCTCAGATAGAGAAACAATTGAAACTTATTCTCTTATCTCAGACTTCAGTTTAAACCCTGAAATCACATGCACAACATATTCAAAGCAAATGCATAACCAAAAAAACAAACATTCATGAGCACATAAACAAGATACACAGAGAAACAACACCATCCATGAAATTGAATCAGAACTTCATTCTATTAATTCAACATATATACATGGGTGTTCTTCACAGTTTTCTCTGCATGCTCTTCTCTTCTGAATGCTTGATTCTTGGTTATGTTACAATAATACAATGAGGGTGTCTATATCCGTTGTCCCTCTTCTCATCTAAAACTGTCTAATCTAGAAATAAAATCCTATCTACCTGCATTAAATCTATTAAATTCCTCCTATCTACTTCAGACAAGAGCGTATGGCTCGAGGTCTGATACAACATACAAAAGGCGCTTTCATAAATGTATCATTTATACATTGGCGCATCATCTTGAATGAAAATTCAAAAAAGTTTCGGCTGGCTTGTCCAACTGTTCATTGCCTTCCATGCTGGCTCGCTTGTCATGGGCGATGCTCCTTAATGAGTTGGCGATGCTCCTGCATCAGATGGCCAAAGTACAAAGTTAAATATGAATGTTTTACCTTTGGGAACTTACGATATAATCATTGGAATGGACTGTTTAGAGAAACATAAAGTAATTTATAACTGTTATGAAAAGTCACTTACTTACAGAGATGAAAACAACATAGTTAGGACAATACAAGGGATAAAAAAAACCAGTTTCAGTTAGGCAGATTTCAACCATGCAGTTTAAGAAATGTATGAATAAGGGTTGCCAAGTTTATGTTGTCCAAGTAACTAATTTGTTAGAAAATGAAAATAAACCCATCTTAGAAGACTTTGTAGTCCTACATGGGTTTAGAGATGTATTTGTGGACGAAATTCTAGAACTGCCTCCAAGAAGAGAGATAGATTTATCTATCGATCTACTACCTGGATCTACCTCGATATCTAAGGCATGCTATAGGATGAGTTTACCCGAATTAAAAAGGATGAAAATTCAGCTGCAAGAACTGTTGGATAAAGAATATATCAGACCGAGTGTCTCACCTTGGGGAGCACCGATTCTTTTTGGTAAAAATAAATATGGAAATTTAAGGTTATGTGTTGATTATCGACAATTAAGCAAGATGACAATTAAAAACAAGTATCCTCTACCTAGAACTAACGACCTGTTTGACCAAGTAGGAGGAGCAAATATTTTCTCTAAGTTAGATTTAAGGTCTGATTATCACCAAGTAAGAATAAAGGATGAAGATATAAATAAAACAACGTTTAGAACAAGATACAGACACTAGGAGTTTGTTGTAATTCCGTTTGGTCTTACTAATGCACCAACAACCTTTATTTCTTTGATGAATAGTATATTCAGTCAATATTTGGATAAATTTGTATTGGTATTTATTGATGACATTTTAGTTTACTCAAAAACAGAAGAATAACATGAAGAACATCTAAAAATAGTATTGTATACCTTAAGGAAACACAAGTTTTATGCAAAATTTGACAAATGTGACTTCTACCAAAGAAGAATACAGTACCTAGTACATGTGATATCCAAACAAGGTATCGCAGTTGATCCAGAGAAGATAAGAGCCATTATGGAATGGAATATCCCTAAGGATGTAGCTAACATCAGATCATTTATGGGAATTATTGGTTACTATCACAGATTTATTGAAGGATTCTCTAAGATCGTGTATCCAATTACATCTCTACAAAAAAAGGGAATAAGGTTTACTTGGTCACAAAAATGTCAGGACAACTTGAATAAGCTAAAAAAACTGTTAACTACAACACCTATTTTAAGGGTAGCATACCTTGATAAAGACTTTACATTTTGCATGGATGAAAGAAAAGAAGGCTTAGGAGGTGTCCTAACTCAAGAGGGGCATGTCATCTGTTATGAATCATGTAAACTAAAAGAACACAAACATAACTATGTCACACATGATTTGGAGTTAGCATCTATAAATCATGCGCTAAAAATGTGGCGACACTCTCTAATCGGGAGGAAATTTCTGCAGCTAAATGACAACAGTGGTGTGGAATTCTTATTTAGTCAACCAGATCTCAATGCAATGCAAGCGAGGTGGTTGGCCTTCTTGACTAAATTTGATTTCAAAGTAAGACACATAAAAGGAAAGGAAAACAAAGTTGCAGATGCCCTAATTCAAAGGACTAACAGACATTTTGAGACAAGTATTAGCAAAGAAGAAAATAACATCAAACAAAGAATAAATTTGCAAGCTGTAATGACGAAAAATACATCAAAACAGTAGTAGATTTACAAGGAACTGCGGAAAAATTGGACAAAACAAATATGAGTTTGGATAAAAATGGACTGCTAAGGTTCAAAAACAAGTTGTAAATACCTAATTCTGTTGATTTAAAGTCAACAATTCTAGATGAATTGCACAAAAATCCATATTCTGGTCATCCATGATACCAGAAAATGGTAACAACTTTAAGAAAATTGTTTTATTGGCCTAACATGAAAAGTGAAACAACTGAATACTTATCTAAATGCCTTGATTGTCAAATGGTAAAGGCTGAACATCAACACCCAACCGAACTACTACAACCTCTACTTATACCAGAATGGAAGTGGGAGATTATCTCGCTGGACTTCATCACAAGTTTTCCTAAGACTCAAAAGCAAAATGACTCGATTATGGTAGTGATTGATAAACTTAGAAAATATGCACATTTATACCTGTGAAATATACTTATAAATAAATTAATATCGTTGAAATATTTATGAAGGAAATATTTAGATTGCATGGAATTCCTAAAATGGTGATTTCAGATAGAGATGTCAAATTTATGTCAACGTTTTGGAAGGAATTGTTTGCAGGGTTGGATACTAACCTGAATTTTAGCACAAGCTACCATCCACAAATGGATGGGAAAACCAAACGAACGAATCAGATTGTGGAAGACATGTTACAAATGTACGTGAGAATGAAACCAACTAAGTGGGAGGAGTACCTATACTTAGTTGAATTTATTACAATAATGGTTATCAGACATTAGCTAAGATGACTCCCTTCAAAGCATTGTATGGAAGAAAATGCACAACTCCGATTAGTTGGGATAATCGAGTTAACAGACTTAAGATGGGACCAAAAATGCTCTAGGAAATGGATAAAATGGTAAGAAAGGTTCAATAGAATTTAAAAGAGGCACAAGACAGACATAAAAGATACGCAGATTTAAAGAGAAGACACCAGGAATTTCAAATTGGGGACCATGTATACTTGAAATTCGAAGCAAGGAGAAGCTCTATACAACTAGGAAATTGTTCAAATTTTGCACCCACTTTTTGTGGCCCCTTCGATATCTTAGCTCGAATTGGACCCATCGGATATCAACTTGCACTTCTTGCAAATTTAAAATCTCATAATGTTTTTCATGTTTATTTATTGAAAATATATATTCATGATTGATGCAGGAGCATCACCAACATCAAGCGAGCCAGCGTGGAAGCAAAAGACAGCTGGACAAGTGCCAGCACAAATTTTGAAATTTCCTTGGAGTTGATGCGCAGTCTTAAATAAGATAATTAAGAAGGAGCGTCTTTGTATAATGTAAACGGACCTTGAGCGATTTACTCTCGTCCTTAGTAGATAGAATTCATTTAAAGTAGTTAATGCAGGTAGATAGAATTGAATGTGTAGATTAGAAAGTTTTATAACGCAAGAGGGAACTAGGATATAGACACCCTCATTGTGTATTGTAACATTAGTGTAGAAGAAGCAGCATTGAAGAGATGAGCAGGCAGAGAGCTGTGTAAGAACACCCATGTACAGATATTTGGATTAATAGAAAGAGGTTGATTCAAATTCATGGTTCCGTGTTTGTTCTCTGTGTATTGATGTTGAATGATGTGCTCATGAATGGTTGCTTCCAGTTATACATTTTCTTTATATGTTGTGTATATGATTTCATGTTTGAGTTTGAAGTCTGAAAGGAAGAGGGAATGAGTTTCAATTGTTTCTCTACCTGAGCCAGATTTCCTGCAAGGAGTGCAGTTGAAGTGTCCGCAAGGAGTGCACTGACAAAGGACTCAGGTAGTTAATCTTTTGTTCTCTTTCATTCAAAAGTGCAGACAGGCACAGGAGCCGTGCTAGGAGTGCGCAGGCTGAGCGAAGTTTCAGGGTTATGGACCTAAGTGAAGTATTGAGAGACTGCTGTTGCAGGTGTGTGCAGGGTTGAAGGAAATTCAGTACTCAAAAGTGTCTAAAGGTTGCCGCAAGGAGTGCGCGCAAGCGTCTTTTCTAAGGCTCAGAGTTATAAGAAATCTCAGGAAGGATAAGGCCTTCAAAACTATTAAAGGACAACATAGGGAAGCTGTGATTGGAAGTTTGTAAGAAGCGTCGTAAGTTTGCGCCGCAGGTGGATGCGTTCCACGGAGAGAAACACTTTGGTTGGTTGTGTAGAGATTCTCAGAGGAAAGAGACGGACGGTCGGAATTATCTGAGGAGAATTCGTGAATTCCCGTGAGCCGTTAGATCTCACAGAGAAGCAGGGGAGATACGTTGAGTATTCCCAAAGGGTTCAAAGATCAGGAGGGGCAAGACCGTACATCCAAGCTATAAGGACTATTGGATTTACACGGGGATACGTGCATCGGGGTTTCGTAGGTTGAAGTCTTGTAACCACTGCAACTGGAATCGCGAAATCGTGAACCACGATATCTTGACGACTAAGAGAATAGTGTGGGGGCCACAGGAGTGAGCAAGTGGACAGGTGGAATGCTGTTTCGAAGATTCGTGGGGTAAAGTCTCGAAACATCTGCATTAGGATTCACGATATTGCGAAGTCTAAAGTCCCAACGAGGCGACGGGGCATTGAAAGGTCAACTCACGCATGTATCGGGGTTTTGACATATCGTGATTCGGGAATCGGGGAAACAAGGACCTCGACATTGCGATCGCCGAAATCGCGATAAGGAAAATCCCGAAAGGGAAAAGGAAAAGGTCAGCGGCGACTATTGTCGGGTTTCGAGGATTTGAGAGACCAACACTCGACCATTGGATTCGCGAAGTTGCGAAGTCCGATCCCCCGCATGTAAAGAGGGGATCCTGTGAAGAGCTTGTTGTGGGTGCAAATTTCCCGATAGGGAAATAGAAGAACCGTTTAGAGTTCTTCGGGCCATGAGGAAAGGAAAGATCCTGTGTGCGTGCCGACCTTCCGACCTGCGGGTTGTGAGGTTGCGGGTGTCGCCGTCAGTTTGTATCAGAGCACAGAAAGGTTATTTGCTTTCTCTAGTAGAGAAAGAATAATTCACCATGCCACCAAGGAGAAGGGACAGGCAAACACCCGATCCGCCAAAGGAGAGGGAAATGCCGAGAAGAAGAGGTAGGAAGATGACAGATCCAGCCATGGAGAGAGAGATGTGTGATCTACAATCTAGACTCGAAGACATGGAGACAACGCAAAGAAGCATAGTCAGTGCTGGGGATCTCAGTGATTTCGAAAGTGAAGTTGAGGCTGAATGTGAAGAAGAAGTTGCAGCCGAAGATGCATCAAACGAACGTTTGATCAGAGCTATTGCAAGGATGGGTGCAAGAGCAAAGATGGACATTCTAGTTTATGAGGGAAACCTAGATGCAAAGGATCTTCTAGACTGGATTAGAGCTCTAGATACATACTTCGACTATGAAGATGTCGAAGAGGACATGAAAGTCAAGCATGCTGTCATGAGATTGAAAGGACACACAACATTGTGGTGGGATGAACTACAAGCTGACAGACGCTGCAAGGGAAAGCAAAAGATCAAGAGATGGGACAGAATGATCGCGAAGCTGAAGGCAAAATTCATCCCTAGAGATTATCAAATTACTCTGTTCAAGAGGATGTAGAACTTGAGACAGAAGCTGATGACAGTGAAGGAATACACTGAGGAATTCTACAAATTGAACATTAGGGCAGGTCATCGGGAGAGCGATGATGAAAAAGTTGCCAGATATATGAATGGCCTGAGATATGATATCCAGGATGAGATGAGAATGGTAACCATACGAATGGTGGAAGATGCTTATCAGATGGCTCTAAAAGTGGAAGGGAAGCTGAGCCGAAAGCAGAGTCAAAGAGGCTGAGGTGGAAGTCAACCCAGAGGCAAATCAGTTGCCCAGGAAAAATACCAGAAGCCCAGGGAGGAATGGAAGAAACCTCAGACTCGAACTGAGAGAGGTGAAACCTCGCAGAGAGGGCCATATGTTGAATAGAGAGGACAACATACTGAGCAGAGAGGAGATTATGCTGATAACAACACTTTTCCTCGTACTAGAGGTAGAGGAAGAGGAAGAGGTGGAGTAATAACATGCTTCACATGTGGGAAGAATGGGCACAAGTGTTAATAGTGTCCAGATAAGAATAAAGAAGGGGGAGAAGATCACATCGCTGAAGCACAGAGGCAGGATGTTGAGGTAGAAGATGCTGAAGGCGGAAGATCGCTGATGATGTGAAAATTACTTTTGACACCAGAGAAGGAGGTGGAGAGTTCAGTCCAAAGGACCAGACTTTTCATGACTGCTTGCAAGACCAAGGATAGGGTATGCAAGGTCATCGTAGACAGTGGTATCACGGATAATCTCGTTTCTACGGAAATGGTAGAGAAGCTGGAGCTGGAGACGACTGATCATCCAAGCCCATACAGAGTTTCGTGGCTACAAAAAGGACACCAGGTAACTGTCACTAAACAATGTTTAGTTGAATTCAAGATAGGAGGATATAATGATAAGATATTATG
>ML776602.1:138310-151092 GCA_009831015.1 Picea engelmannii
TATATATATATATATATACTGATAAGAATAGTATCCATGTTATGATATGGATACTATAGTCACTAAATGGATACAGTAAACAATTGCATACATTATATTTGATAAAACAAACGTTATGAACATACTATAAGCTAGTCTATTGACCATAGTTCTTACGCACTGTAACCCTTTGATAGGATGACTTACTTAGACAAGATATCTATCTTGATCGTAGTCATCTTAATTACAAAGAGGTACATGTTTAAGTCCAATAGCGACGATAATAAAGTTATGCTTGAATAAGTGTTGAAGAGTTAATGAGTTTTAATAATCATTTCATCCAAAGTTGGTCACTGGTCGTTATATGAGTTGTCAACAGGGATTCATTAGGTTTGTGGGTTTCACGAGAAGTGGGTATGATTAATCCATTTCCTCCAACTTTTTCTGCCTTCATGGAGGGGTAATCATAAATGTGAATATAGCTGCAATATGGACTATGGTAGTTGGGAACGAATCGTTGAATCCACTCAATTCTTCCTTCTTTCACTCAGTTTTCTTTCATTAATGGGAAAGAGTGGAAATTTGCATTGGGATGATCCAGATGGCCCTGAGCTTCTTGATTGTGACCCTAATTGCATGAATGGTTCACTTCCACTGTATGGGAAGCATTGTTTTACATGCTGAAGGTTTTTTAATGACCAAGTCACAAGGGATTTTGTTGAGAGGTTTTACAGGGAAAATATTAACATTGTAGAGCTCTCTTTTCCAGTTATAGAGAAAGGTATTGTAGAACCTACAAGATTTCCCTTAGATGAAGAATGTTTTTTTAAGAATAGAACCCTGTTTGGGGTCAATGTTGCATTTTTGTTGAAGCATGAATACATGGATTGTGATTGGAGGAAGAATGTTCAACGAACATGGTTGAAACCATTGTGGAACGATACTCTTAATATCATTCAATTGTTTTTTACATGTGAAGGCATGTATGATTGTGTATCTATGTATCACTTTAAGTTTCTCTCTCATTTAGTAGGGAAAATCAGGATGAATATGTCTTACCTTTTATTGAAAAGCCTAAGTAGAATTTCATCTAAGGTTAGGGCACGTCCAAACACCCCACCCCATTTCATATTTCACAAAGGGATTATTAAAATGATGATTTTAAATCATTTGAAGAAGATGAATCGATCGTAGGAGAATTTTTTGTTCTGGGGGGTTTCAATAAACATGTCACTGCCAAAACTAAATCTAGGAATGTGAAAAATCAATCCAAGAAACTTAAAAATCAACATAAAGGGGATACTCTTGTTGAAAAACTAATTGAAATATTTGAATCTTCTATGCACACCAGTTCTGTCTTAACCATAAGTATGAAACAATATTCATTGGAAGGGAAAGGGAAAATTTCTAAGCCTATACTTGTTTTAAAGAAGGTTTACGCAAGGAAGAATATTAGGACAGAAAGAAAAGAACAGGTTAAGAGCACTTCCAAGAAAATCCCACATTTTCTAGGCATACTAAACAAATATCTTCTAGTGAGTCAATAGGAGAAAGTAAAAAGGAAACTGCTAGTAGTCACAAAACCCCTGATACTAGAGAAATAAAAAACTTTAGACTTAATTATTAAAGTAACCTAGTGAGATTAATTCTTGCAATTTGAAAGACAACTTCCCCTTTGCATCAATAAAATGTTTGCAATTTATTCTCATATTTGGCACTGTTGTGGCTGACTTGAAATGTTAATTATGTGTCATTTGTCATTTGTAAAGTTATTGGACTCGATTGGACTGTGGACTCATTTTGGTCCTATAGTAAAACTTGACCCGCGATAGATAAAAAACCCTTTAGTCAACCCAACTATTAGTCAACATATATAAAATACAAAAATACAGATTTTCAAGAAAAAAAATATATTTTTTACATTGAATATGTCATGGTTTTGTTTTAAAATATTTGGGTTTAGAATATTTACATAAATCGCACCAGGTTTTGATTAAGAAAATGTTTGAAAGAAACATCATTTCGACCTATATTTTATATTTTATATGAATTTTCTAGAGATATTAAAAACCATAATGCATAATTTACCTGGTCAATTATATATTGTTGGTTTCAAAAATTAAACTAGTTTTTCTTATGGATATATTGAATTCAATTTTCTTAAGATACTATTGTAAGCTTATATGATGACTGTGAAAGCAATAATGGGGAAAATGTGTGCTACATGTTTGATTCAAAATCTTTTCTGGAATGAGCATAGTCAGGGTATTTGATTTTTGGACATGCTGATATGGATTGAAATAAGAAAAAGCTAAGTCATGAAGTAATTAGAGCATATTGTTATTTTATATACAATATCAAATCCCTCAAGATTTCATTTTTCATACATCATTCCTAAATTCCCAAAAGCACATATCATTTTAGCATCCTCTTTCTTCCCCCCAGTTGTATGAAATGAACATAATTTTTTATGGAAAAGAAGATTGCTTACAGTTTGATATGAACAATTTGATGAGATCATGTATATTTTATTGTTAAGTACAAAATTGGAGGAAAAGGAAGCATTACTAAACGTTTGATCTCCATAAATTTAATGTGGAATCACAAACATTGTTGGAGAAATATATGTTCAACATTCAAAGAAAGGTTTAAGATGACAAAATATCACTAGTACAAAATGAGACATAAGTGACCAAAAAAATGACCTAAATCCACATATAAATGATCACTTTTGATTTGGTGATCCTTGGTGGCTAATTTTCGATCTCTTATCACACAACAAAAAATGTGATCATATTTAGTTTGTTCATTTATAGCTTGTTTTGTGGTCATTAATTGGGTGATATATTTGGTCATTAATTGTGACAATTAATGACCAAATATATGACCAAATAAAAGACCAAATTAATGACAACAAGACGAGCTATAAAGAACCAAACTAAATATGACCACATTTGTGGTCGGGTGATAAGTGACCGGAAATTAGCCACCAATGATCACCAAATCAAAAGCGGTCATTAATATGTGGATTTTGGTAATTTTGTTGGTCAATTATCTCTCATTTTGTACTAGTGTATGTAACGCCCCTGCCACTTTCAAAGAGTTGTAATTGGTATATTTTCTTATTTAATTCATGATTTTGTGAAGATATATATATGGATGATTTCACAAATTATGGTAATGAATTTGATGGGGCATTAGAAAATATAGAGAAAACATTGATAAGGTGTAAGGAATTGAATGTTTCCCTCAGCAATGAAAAATGTGCAATGATGTTAACTAATGGCATCGCATTAGGACACCGCATCTCATCTAAAGGCATATAGTCGAATCCAGTGAAAATCAAGGTAATATTAAATTTCCTGACTTTGTCTCTACAAAAACATGTACAAATCTTCTTAGGATATGTTGATTATTATCGTCTGTTTATTGAAAAATTTTCATGAATTTCTCATCCATTATTTTCCTTGTTGATCAAAGATTCTATGTTTTTATGGACAAAAATATTCCATAATGCACTTGACGAATTGAAAACGAAAGTGTCTGAGGATCCTATTTTAAGAGGACCCGATTGGTCCCTCTCATTTCATATTTCCATGTACACATTAGGCACTACAATTGGAGATATTATAGGTAAACTCAAAGGAAAGGATCCATACACAATATACTATGTAAGTAAGAATTTATCGCTCACAAAACTAAATTATACGGCAACAAAAAAAATTTTTCTTCCGAAAATACATGGAAATAATAAATGTTGACATTATATTATAGGATATACAATAATATTGCATATTGACCATGCTACCATAAAAGATTTAATGAATAAACCTATCACCAATGGCAAGGTAACTAGGTGGTTATTGTTATTATAAGAATATGATATGACCATCTTGAATAAACCAGGAGAAGATAATGTAATGGTTGATTTTATTTCAAGACTCACATCTAATGAGAATGTGCCACCCATAGAAGATTATTTTCCCGATGATCATCTATTTTTTGTTTCTACTAACTCTCCTTGGTTCACATATATCACTAACTACTCTGTTGTAGGTAGACTATTGTTAATTTTTTACTGTTGTTATTAGGTTAATTCCAAATTACTTGATAATTCAATGCATTTCCAAAAAAACAATATAAAGAGTATCACTAAAATAAACACAATCACAAGGCACGCATGTGCATGTGCCTCTCTTCTCATAATCACTAAAGACTGAGCATGTGCCTCTCTTCTCCTTCCTCATGCGACTGCAACTACCTTCAAGATATGCGCACTAGATGGGTGAGTGTGAGAGTGTGTAAGTGAGGAACCATCCTCACATATAAATACTAGTTGAGGAAGTGCTAGGGTTATGTCTCTTCACTTGGTAGGGACAAATTCTTCTAGAAGTG
Organism: Picea engelmannii; assembly: GCA_009831015.1. Taxonomy (NCBI): domain Eukaryota; kingdom Viridiplantae; phylum Streptophyta; class Pinopsida; order Pinales; family Pinaceae; genus Picea; species Picea engelmannii. The sequence goes on from ML776602.1 coordinate 142,685, forward strand.
GTTAAAACCACTTTATATACACTAGGGTATGAATTTACAAATACTACCAAATAAATATGGTTTGACCAATCCACAAAAGGGGATTTGATCATATACAAGACCCAACATGATCAGTATACAAAATGGGATTTGATATATAAGATAATAACTCAAATATAATTAGAATATTCTTCGAAGTTATAATATTTCAACACTCCCCCTTAAAGAGAAGGGTATTATACTAACATCACCCAATACAACATCATGAAGAGAAGGAGAGGGAAGTATCATCATCAACATATGGAACACTGATTGGCACATCTATACATCATTGGAAGTTTTTCTCATCAGCAATATCATCATTGTTTATAGCATGGAGCTGAAGTAACATCATCATCATTATCAACATGAAGATGAAACATCAACATCAACAACAACAACAACAACATGAAGTTGGAACAACATCATCAACAAAAAAAAGCTGAAACAACAACATCATCAACATGTGGCAACAGAATGAGGCAGGTGTATCAACAAAACAATTTGTGGTACTCTGACAAAATTTCCTTACCAAACCATCGGGATCATCCTAGAAATCATAATATTCCCTAGGATATAAAATCCTAACAAGATACCACATGGTACTCTGATAGACTGTCCTTACCGAACCTTCAAGATATTCCTAGGAATCATACGATTCCATAAGATATAAAATCCTAACGAAACTACCACTACTGACCACATCTAGGATATACATGCATAGGTACTCTGACATATTTTCCTTACCAAACCTTAGTGATCTTCCCATGGATGATCAATCCCCTAGGATATAAAATCCTAACTAAGCTACCCACTATTGGTTAGGATACCATAGTATCCTCAACATCACTCCCCCTTTCGAGGGTTGTCCTTTCGAACTACACCAAGCTTGTCTCAGAAATACTCAAACTTCACACGGGACAGATTCTTGGTCAACACATATGAAACCTTCTCATTTGTGCCAACATATTGGAGATTCCCATCTCCCCTGTGCACCATATCATGAATGTAGTGATACTGGATCTCTATGTTCTTTGAATTATCATGGAACATTGGGTTCTCCTTCATCTTTATACAACTCTAGTTATCACATAGAATCACAGTGGCTTCCATCTCCAAATCGAACATACCTGTCAACAACTTTCAAAGCCATATGGATTCATAACTGGAAGAACATGATTTAATGTAACCTACTTCTGCCGCGATGAGAGAAATAATGTATTACTTCTTTATTTTCCATGAAGTCATGGTTGACCCCAAATTGAAACAACATCCTAAAGTGCTCTTTATGTATGAAGCACTTCCAGCCCAATCTGAATCAATATAAGTATACAGTTTGAAATCATTATCTCCAGTAAAACAAAGACCATAATCCAATGTACCATTAAGGTATCTCATCACATGCTTTGCAACTATAGGGTGAAAACGCCTAGGCTCCACCAGATACTGACTCAAGGTGTTCACAACAAAGCATATATGTGGCTTGGTATTCATAAGATACGTTAATTATCCAATAATATGTCTGTATAGAGTAGCATCAACCAACTCTAATGAAGTATCAACCAATAGCTTCAAATTTGTTTCCATGGCTTTACATTCCAACATGTCAAATCTATTTAGTATTACAATTGTATACTTCCCTTGGTTAAGGTAGATATTCTCTAGCCTCTGCCAAACTTCAAGACCTAATAAATAATGCATTGGGCCTAGGTATTTCATCTCAAATTCTACAATGAGCTTCTTCTTTCAATTTGTGATGAGTGTTTCTTCTTCTATCAAGAATAAATCATCCACATATAGTAGAAAGATAACCGACTCATCATTCATAACCTTGAAGTAAAGGTTCAGATAAAATTTACTTTTGGTAAATCCCAAGATCGTTAGGAAACTGTCAATTCTACTATACCAAGCTCTTAGAGCTTGCTTCAATCTATACAAACATTTATTCAACTTGCAAACATGAGTCTTCATGTCCCATACTTATAACCAAATTTTCAAATCACATTGTACCAACTTGGTAGACTTTATCAACTACAACTCAATATATATAATCATGTGTTGGTTCTATGTGCTTTCTTCCTGAGAGCATGTTCTCTACTCTCTCTGCAACTGTTCCTCTCGAATCGGGACTCTACAACTGCTATTTCTGAAGTTGAGAATGAATGATCTATTCTCACCGTAGTTGTTGAACTCTAAGAGTAGATCGTCTATTCTATCATGGAAACAACTTCATCTATGAGTGGATCAATAATTGATATTGAAGGTGTCTTTTCCTATTTCATGGAGATAACTCAATCTCAAATACAGGGACTCCTCCCAATGAATCTCATATTGTATTAGAATCATGATTGTCCTGGTTGTCTTCACAAATAATGGAACTGTTTCTTTGATTACTGGAGAAAGTGTCTCTTCATAGTATTATCCCTCTTGCTGGGAGAATCCTCTAGACACAACTCAGGATTTGTACTTATTTATACTATTATCTGCAACATGATTGATCTGTTAGATCAATCTTAGAAGTCACCATTGAATTCCTTTCTAGTATCAAGGAAAAATCCATATCCCAATCCTTTTGACTGTCTTCCTTCTCTGTCATTGAAACAAGGGAATATTCATAGGATATTTCATGTCTCCTAGAGGTCTTTGAAGCTACGATCTAGTATTCTCAACTCATGGAATATGTCTTCCAGTCCTGGAAGATGTCTCCTTTTCCCATCTGATCCTCTATGAGATTAGGATCATTATGAGTCTTGATTTCTTTCGAGTCTACAAAGACTTCATAGTCTCTAAATGATATACTTGGTGTTGAGTACCAAGTATTAATATGAAAAGTTGAGTCAGAATTCAAACAAATTCTTCTTCTTTTCAAGGTGACTTCATTATTTACTAAATCTACTATGAGTTCTATTATAATATTCAATCATCTTTGGAGCCTTCTTCTGCTTACAATCAATCTCCATATGAGATACTTTGTATCTCAAAAGTATCTTCTTCTTCATCTTCTTTGGTACATGGATTTATACGGTCATGTATACAACTTGGATAGTCTGCTCCATGTCTCATCTAATATGTTTCCTCCTACCACCATCACTATAAATACCTTAGGGTTATCACCTATGACCTTCCCGAAACAAGAAAAACAAGGGCGAAACAACAGACAAGAATAATACTCTTTATAATAATATTAAAAAAATATCAAGAGAAATCATCACAATAGCTCCTTTAGAGCTATCATTTTTGACCTTCCTGAAACAAGGGTCAAAAGTAAGAAATACAATAATAATAAATGATAGCAACACTCTTCTAGTCTTGTGATCAATCGTTCCTCCATGGTAACCTAGAACCAAAATAAGAAGTTTCTCTTAGAGGAGATTTTATTTATATTTGTTAAGTGATTACAATAAGCATTTATCTCAATATTGTTCACATGATACAAAGTATACAAAAATTTAAATATTTTTATCTCAAATATAATGTTTACCTGTAATGAGGTAGTTATCAAACTTGACATGTGAAAATTTGAATCTTATCAACTTAATCATTCAAACTTGGAACCCAGAGTCTTGTCCTAAAGAATGAGTGTTGTTTCTTTTATTCCTTTTCTCCTTCACTCAAGATGATATGTATTCTCTTCAACCTATCCTTTGTACTGAGATAATATGATTTCTTGACATAAATCTAAGTTAGAGAATAAATTCTACAATCTCAACTTTAATCAATATAATACATTGACTTTAATTTTGAACAATGGTTAGTATGATGGTCATAAATTCAACATACAACCTATATGTTCATAAGATCAAAATAATGTCATAACAAATAGATGAATATCAAAATAATCAAACTTGGGGTGCATTATTACTCTAAATGTGTTGGATATAAGATCCTTATAGATCTATGATTTTTATTTAGATAAAGATTCTTTCTCCAAAAAATACCCTTTAAAACTAATAGTTTAAACATACGTAAGTACATACCTCTGATAGTATCGTTAGGTAGTGGAACCATCTGACAACAACAGTAATAAATAAAAAACCTTTAAAAACTTCAAAGGTGTTGCAACTTGTAATTTAAAGGTAGATAGAGATTTTCTAGGGTAAGGTGCACTAGGAAAATAAAAACCAGTCCCAACACTTCACAAAAAAATTTCAATGCACCTAGTACTACAATTGGTGCAAAGAAACTCACATGAAGGAACTGGTAATGTAGTTGCAACTTAGGGTTTTATGAGGAAACCCTAATTTATAAAACTTCAAATTTTTGAATTCCAATCGAGGGACTATATGTGCTGGGATGAGGCAATTTTGCTGGAGATGACTGTTTCAAAAAATCCCAAGTTTTACCCCTTGAAACTTGGCCTACACAATTCTAGACTAGTACTTCTGGTACTGGTTCTGGTTTCCTGGTTTTCTAGTACAACCAAAAATAGGGTTTGACTTTTCAGATAATACGACCATCGGAAAGTTTTGCTCAAGCTACAGAACGATGTGCTAGGGAAAGGCACACTTCCCAAGATAGTTTTTGGTCAAAAAATATTCTTTAGTAAAAATACCTAATTTCCTTGTACGACAATAGTGACGTTTTTAGATACCTAGTGAAATATTCTCTATTTAGTCAAGCTATGATACCATGTTAAATTTTTATTGTTGTTATTAGGTTAATTCCAAATTACTTGATCATTCAATGCATATCCAAAACAACAACACCAAGAATACCAATACAATGCCAAGAATAAGACCAAAACACCAAGAATAAAATAAGACTGAGCATGCACTTCTCTTCTCCATCCTCCTCCAACTACAAATTCCTTTAATATATGCACACTAGATGAGTGAGTGTGAGAGTGTGTAAGTGAGGCACCATCCTCACATATAAATACTAGTTGAGGAGGCTCTAGGGTTATGTCTCTTCACTTGGTAGGGACAACTTCTTCTAGAATTGGTTAAAACCACTTTATAAACACTAGGGGATGAATTTACAAATATCACCATATAAATATGGTCTGACCAATCCACAAAATGGGATTTGATCTTATACAAGACCCGACATGATCAATTCGCAAAATGGGATTTGATCTATAAGATAATAACTAAAATATAATTAGAATATTCTTCAAAGTTACAATATTTCAATAACTACCACATCATTCATCTCCAAAAGAGAGATATATGATCCTCAAACAAAGTTGGATATTCTCATGGATCAACAATTTCCTCTTCCACATAGGATTGGATTTCATTATGAGAAAATGTGTGCAAGAAGACGAGATCCATGAGATCTTCAAATCCTGCCATGACATCCCATGTGGAGGAAAATTTGCAGACAAGAGGATGGGGCACAAGGTACTTCACCAAGGATACTATTGGTCCACTACATTCAAAAATTTCGAGGAATATTTAAAAATGTGTGATAGCTTCCAACACATTGGAAGACTGGTGCAATCATACAATATGTCGTTACAACCTCAGTTGGTATTGGAACCCTTTGATAAATGGGCCTTGGAATTTGTAGGGCTGACCAATCCTTATTCCCATAATAAAACCTACATCTTGGTATGTATAGATTATGTCACAAAATGGATGGAAGCTAAAACACTCTTTTCCATGAAAAAATAAGAAGTAGTGGGATTTATTAGTGAATAAATATTCACTAGATATGGGATACCTAGGGAGATAGTTATTGATGGAGGAACACAATTCACTTCAAGGCTCATCAAAGACATGATGAAAAAATACAAGATCAAACATAGGGTTAGCACACCATATCATGCACATGCCAATGGACAATGTAATATCCTCAAATTTTAAAATATTAAATTTTAAGTGAACTTTGAAATAAATTTCCATTTTTGGAAAATTCGGATTTGGAAATTATTTTCCATTTATGGAAAATCCAAATTTGGAATTTTGATTTGTTGTAATTAATTATTGATGATTGTTGGCCAAATATTTGACTTGCCCAACTGTCCTCTTTTATTTGACACATGTGTAAGACAAATTTTTAATGAATTAAATGCTGGAAGATAAATGGAACAACCAAGTTAGAAATAACTGACCATGACTCCATGAGTGGGAAATAGGTTTGAGTTACCTCAAGGCTGATTTTTTACAAGTGGAAAATGTGGAATTTGATCACTAGCAGTTCCTAAAAATCAAGGATTTGTAAAGCTGCAGATTTCACAAGGAGGGAAGGAAAGACCTAGGTATGAGGATGCACATAAAAACAACATATGGAGGATGTATACGTTGCTTAGTATGTTGGGAAAAGGAAGCTATTTGTTGTTTTGAGCACTGTTAGTGTGAGGAAAATGATTTTTTTTTATCTGTGTATGGTGACTATAACTAAGGAGGATCATTCAGTTTTCCCTTATGCACTCATGGTCAGGCTAGGGGGTGAATAGGGAAAGTGAACTTGGTTGTTCTGTTCTACGGTTGGGTGGAACATGGTTGTTCCATTTGTATTCCAACATCAGGTTTCATATATGTATCTTGGCTTGCATTCCTTGTCAATGTTATGTTTATGATTATTATTTGTTAGGAATATGATGGCTTATCATAGTTAAATAATACCAATTACATTGTATATTTGAAATGTGATGGTGGTGCATATTTATTTAAATCTACATATATATGTGCTCATACATAAAGAAATAGCAGACTATTTTTATGTTCCTAATTGCCATTAAAGAAATGGTAGAACATATATATTTATGTTCATATATATATATGAACATAAAGAAATGGTAGAACTGTTTGTTATGTTCCTAACAAACATAACAAACAAACAATAGGAACTGTCAGTAGGAACATAACAAACAATATACTGAATTAATGTTCAAATCTGTACAAACACCATAGAGAATACATAGAAGAATAATAGTTTGAATACATTCCTTATTACCACATAATTATAGTGAGGAACTCAAAGTATCTGACAAAATAAACTATTGTATTCAAATCGATCATTGTTCAAAATATTACAGTTGGAGTACCATAAAATCAAAGATTCTATAACCTCTTGTATTGTAAACAAAGTGCTAATAAGTATACACAAAATATGTACATAACTGAAGTAATCTGAGCATAGATCAGAACTCGAATACCTTTCAAGCAAGATGTTCCATTATCCGATTACCTCGATTTGCATAACCCGCAAAAGAAGAAAAACGAGGGTTTAGTAAACTATGCTAACATTTTAATGGAAATCAAATAATAAGAATAAGGCAAGGGAAATAATTAGATTGAGTCCCAATGAAGGTTCAAATCTTTTTTTCTTCTTGTACGACAATATTTCCACGATCCAGGAGGAGGAGGAGTGGACCCAAAATCGACTGATGGGTACCCTTGCAAAACAAAAAAGGGCCCCATCATTAATTTCACATATTCATGCATAAGATTTTCACTTATAAAATAGAGAGAAGCGTCAGTAAGCAATTATTACTGAATTAGACAATGAATATATGAATAAATAGGAAGAACATATTAATAGATCTCAAATCCTTGTGTAGAGGACCATTAAACAGAAAGAGTTGACTATGGCAAAGTTAGTGTGCAAATAAAGTCTATTATTTATTCTTCACGAAGGGACTTAGTGGAATTTTTGTTTTAGGCAATGATCACAGTGATGGAAGTATTAAATAAATAATCATTCATAAGAGGCGCATAAGACGTGACCTGTGCATTGTTCACAATGAGTCACTAAAATTAAATAACATTACAATAAGGACCCAATACATAGTTTAAATCTTGACTGTGTAAAAACGTGGTTCAAACCCTAAGTTTAAATCTTGACTGTGTAAAAACGTGGTTCAAACCCTATGAGTGGTCGACATAGGAAACCCTTTAGTAAACAATTTAAGTCTAACAGATGAGAGATCAATAATCCACGACTCTTCCAGCAAAGGTAATTTATTGAAATCCAAAGAATACAAACAATGTATTGTTTCGAATGAATAAGGTTCTACTAAATTGCCTTGTATTTACACATGATGTAATTTACGAATTTCCCACAGAGGGTTAATTTTGTCATATATATTATTGTTATATAATAAAAAAAATTTAATTTATGAATTTCCCATGGAGGGTTAATTTTTCCATATATATTATTTCTATATAATACGCAGAATGTAATTTACGAATTTCGCACAAAGGGTTGATATTTCCATATATCCTATTGCTATGTATATATACACATACTGAAATTTACGAACTCCCACAGAGGGTTAATTATTGTCATATATATACATAGTGCAAATTACGAAATGTACCAGAGTGTTAATTTTCTATATATTTACACAGAGTATAAATTACAGAACTTCCCATAGAATATCAATATTGTTACATATATACCCCGAATGTAATTTGTGGAATTTCCCACAGAGGGTTAATATA
>ML776602.1:161353-185670 GCA_009831015.1 Picea engelmannii
TACCGGAAACCCTCAACCGGGAAAACCTTTCTTTTTCATTATATCGAATTTCACCATTCACCATACAATATATACAATGTTTTTAGGTATTCCGTAGATACCAAAACCCTAATCCCTTAATCCGGGATTAATTTACAAATCAGTTAAAAATAGCAAAAAATCGCCCCAAAAAAAAAATTTCGGGCCGTTGCCCTGAACCCCATCGGCCCCGGGCTACGCCCGGTGCTGAACGCTGCGCATACTCGGGGCGCTGCCCCGAACCCTGTCGGCCCCGGGCTACGCCCGGTGCCGAACGCTGCGCGTAACCAGGGGGGGGCATACCTGCCCCCCCCTGGGACTCCCCTAGGAAGCGCCCGACGCAACGGCAGAGCCCTAGGTGAAGGGATCGTCAGACGCAGTCGTCGTATCTGACACACCCACACACACACACATGCAAAGAATATAACACATACCCAACAACATAAACTCTATAGTTCTTTGGGTTCATAAATATTTACTCCGTTTCGCCCTCAGATCATACAATATGAGTCATAAACCCTTTCCTAGGAATATTGTAGATTTTATTTGATATTATGACTCATCCATTACTCTAAGTGTCAATAGCTTACTCATACTTGTACAAGGTTTTAAATGGTCAATTGTTTCAATGTGTGTAAAAATACTCCAGATTCTAAATTCAATTAACAACCAATGCATTTGAGTTCTATGTTTCTGTACTTCTGTTCCTGAAGCTTATATATATATATTTGTATTTTTCTTTCATATAAAAAAAGGATAATAAAGATCACATCTAGAGGCAATAAAATCCCTCTATTCAACATGCACTATACTGTGCGGACTCTTTATCATTCTAGTTATTAATATCTTACAGGTTCTTTTTTATTTACCTTCTAAAATGTTTGGTTAAAATTTCGATTACCATAATCTAATGATGGGACCCCTGTTTTTCTTGCGAGGGTACCTATCAGGAAATTCTTGGTCCACTCCTCCCCTTCGAACCTATGGATGATTTTCCTCATCGATGCTAATGGAAGAAAATGCATCTATGCCGAAATCGCAAGCTAAGTAAAATTCATATATTAAATCTGCAATATTTTTATTTCGTAAATTCATCCCTGTCATTATTCTATCTTCAATATTTAATTTTTATTGATTTGATTCATAATCCTGTGTACTGATATTCTTGATATTTCCCTTTTAGATATTACTCTCTCTGAGGATATGGATTGACGAGGTCACCTCACTCGAAAGGTATTTGAGTTCCAAATTGTGGCATCTCTTAAAAAAATTAACCTCCCAGGGTTTTGTTTATAGCGATCTAGGTTCCACCCTAGGATACTATTATTGTTATAGTTTTATACCAGGCTTCCAAAGATAGTTGATTTACTTGTATCTTCAATTATTAATGGAAAATACAAAGGGGAAACCCTATGTTGAATACAATTTCACTATTTAATAGTTAAGATCGCTTGTAGAATTTGAAGACTCTTTAAGTGTTGTACCGCCTCTGTACTATGTAGTATGTTTTATGTATACATATCAATGAACATTTGCTTCTGGGTTACTTGAAATGAAAAAGGACCGTAACTTTTTGCTCCATTAATATCATCAGATTTAATGGAAATACTTGAAATCTCAAGTTATCCAAAATTCAATAAACAACTTGTTGTGTTATTTGTTTATGTAGTTTTGTACTTCTATTTATGTTACGATATATATATATATATCATCTCCAGAACTTCATTTGACATTGTAAAGATCATTTTTTCCATCAAAGCATGCATATACGTATATATATTTTCATGCCTAGTACAAGTTATGAGTTCATATCACATTTATTTTTGTTGTCTTTAGCTAGACTGTGTCTCCTATATATATATATATATATATACATGATTCAACTACATTGCAACTAACTTCACAGTAGCTTTCTTCAATTTAATGGTTCAATAAAATTAAATTGTAAAGGATTATTCTAAAATCGATTTCATTCTACCAGCTATTTATCCCCCAAAACATTATACCAAGACTAAGAAGATGTATTCTATCATTTATTAATCAACAAAACATTCTACCAGAATTAATCAACACAACATTCAACCAGTAAATGAGTAGATGAACATATTTGAACAAGGTGCTGAGACAACAAATGGAACAACCAAGTTCCACCCAACCATAGATACTTGCTCCGTTCACCCCCTTGCCTAACCATGAGTCCATAAGGGAGAACTCCAATGATCCTCTTTCTCTATAGTCCTCTTTCAGATCAGAAATTCCCCTTGCCTCACACTGAGAACAGTTCTCATAACAATAAGTGATATCCTTTCTACAACATACTAAGCAGCGTTTTGCCTCCTCCCATATGTTTTATATGCAAAAATCATCTGGTGCCTAGGTATTTTCCCCCCTTTGGGAATTTTCAAAGATTTACAAATCCATGATTTTCAGGGGCTTCCAATGGCCAAATTCCTCATTTGCCACTTGTAAAATTCAGCCTGAGGTAGTCCAAGCCTGTTCCCCACTAATGGAGTCATGGGCAGTCGATTTCAACCTGACTGTTCCATTTGTCCTTCAACAATTATTATAAAAATATTTGTCTCTTACAAGTTTCATAGTCAAAGAGTTGGTTGGTCAAATCAAATCTTTACCCAACAGTCATGATAATTAATTTACAATTAATCAAATTCCAAAATTTGGAATTTCCATAAATGGCAATAATTTTCCAAATTCTAATTTGCCAAAAATGGAAATAAATTCCTAAGTTCATATAGACTTTAATAATTAAATATTTTTGGGGATATTACACTCATGCTAGTAGATGTTCTTCTGTACCAATTTAACAAGTGTGAAGGAACAAGGTCACTCGATGACATTTTCAATTTTAGGGAGTCTGAAAAGATCTTAACTATGGACTCCGTGGGGGGTGTTCTTCTGGAACAATTTAATTAGTGTGAAGGAAAAAGGTCACTCGATGATATTTTCAATTTTAGGGATTCTGAAAAGAGATTAACTATGGACTCCGTGGGGGTTCCTTTTTCGTAAATTTATTCCTTCATGCCCGAAAAAGGGTTAAACGTGTACCTAAGAATACTCTTCTAGTGAACCTAAGTTCCTAGAGTATACCTTTGTTCGTAAAATTGACCATTCAGACCGAAAAAGGGATAACTTATCATTGGACAGACATGCCTTCAAGTTTTAATTTGGCGAGCATGAAGGACAACAAGATCGCTTGACAATATTTTCATGTTTAGAGAGTCTGAAAAGGGCTTAAACAAAACTCCAAGAGGTTACTTTTCTCAGTTAATCTGGACGAGATTGAAAATCATAAATTTAGTCACGTCAGATGTTTCTTTTGGATCTCAAAGTGAGCTTGGAAGACAACAAAGCATGCTCATTTTTGGAGTCCCGAGGGTGAGGCCAACAGTGATGATGTATCAGACAAATGAGGCTCAATCTCGTAATCATGATAGGAATAAGAAGGTCTCCCAAGCCTAAAGCCATTAGAGACAACATGGACACCAAAATGAAACAATGATATATCTAGGGCATCCATGTAAAGGCACGATCTACCACTAAATTATGACACTTTTAAAGCAATTACGGTTCCATGTCGCACTTCGGTGGGATCAATCCTATGGAAAAGTAGAAAAGACAACGAGGTGCAGTAAGTGGAGGTGGAATCCTAACTTATATGCAAAAATTTGGAAACATAACTTTTACCAAAGGACCTTTGAAAGTGACTCATCTCCCAAAAAATATTACCAAACCAAAAGTGAAGTGCATCGTAACATCCAATAAGAAACTCAAGGACCACATTAAATGATTTTCAAGCCAGAAAAAATGACAAAAGGGTTCAAAACAGTGGAAAAAAGGGCCAAAAAAGTCTATAAATAGAAGCTGACACCTCATTTGCACCATTGCAATTTGAGAACTAACCAAAAGGTAAAAAAAGACCCATTTTCTAAAAGAGTTGATTTTGGGAGCTTCAAAGGACAAAACGAACTTCCACTTAGACCAAGTAAGTATAAACTCATCCCTCTTGCATTTCCATTCTTATTTTAAGCATAGTTTTTAGTTTTTGAGGGGGCGCGCCCTCTTAAAAAAGGGCTGTCATACATGTACACGAGTTGTCCAAGGACAACCCACATACATCCACAGGCATAAAACAATCTGCTCGTGGATGTACGCGACTGTGTCCAAACCAACCTACGTACACCCTCAAAAGCATGGAGAAATGAAATATGCCATAGATATCTCCCCCTTGAAATTGTCATGTAACAGGATGTATGTTCACTAGAGAGAGAGGGAACACGAGGAGATTGATGTCTTGGTTGATGAGGACCCTGCTGCCATTACCGCATTAAAAAAATGTCGGCCGTGGAAGTTCTACCAGTGTTCGCTTATGAGGGCACAACCTAGGATTATGAATGCCCTAGTGGATTACTAGAACCCATATGTAGAGGCGCTCATGATTGAAGGGAAGTTGTTGACTCCAATGACCAAGGATATAAATTTCTTGACTGGCCTCTCGAGGAGAGGGAAACTAGTCAACCTACGTACATTTCCTCCTGGGCCCTTCAACATCGTCGACTACATAAGGATGCACTGTGAGGTAGGCACTGAGAAAGTAGGTTATCAAGTTCCCATCAGCAAGATCACCAACCTGTCACTGAAGGTGATCTTACTTCTCATTGGGTGGATCACTAGATCCGCGACTATCCACCAAGACTCCCGGGCGCATATTTATTGTGCCATGTAGTGCCTTGATGCATGTATTTTTGACTGGAGCACAACCATGCTTACTTGAATGAAGAGGCGGCTTACAGATTTCCGTGAGCGTAGTAACAAAAAATTCGGGTTTAAGACCATTCTGTGCTCATTCTTCTTTGAGAGGGTACCTAGTCTGAGTCTGAGAGAGACAGTGCATGGGCATGTGGCCTTCTTCCCGACAGTGTGTATATGGGTAGCATTGTTGCCACGACAGGGGGGAGGAAGGACCATAGCGGACTTCGATGACACATTCTTTGACTGGTGGGAATGACAAATTCTGACGATATAGGACTACCCCTACACCATAATCAATGTTTCTAGAGATCCAGACATTCTCGTACCTCTAAGAGAGGAGCGAGGAGAGATAGGTACGTGTTTTTTTAAAGTTATTTAATTTTTAGTTTCTTTTTTATATATAATTTTTATATGCATTAGAGTATTTGAAAACTATGTATCTGTTATGTACATATGTGGGACCTGTGTGCCCAACATACTTCTTGAGGACAAGGCAGCGTCCTCAACTAGAGGTAGTACCAGCAGAAGTCGTCGAACCAACAGCCAAAGGGGGACCTCCAGTCGGAGAGGCTGAGAGATTTTTGAGATGGGTGGAGCAGAACCTCATCGCACTCACTCATGCAGTTCCCATGGCCGAGATCGAGGATCTCCCACCATCGATGCAACCTCATGTAGTTGGGGTACCACGCACTTGGGTCCAACGCTTCCGATGTTTGGAAAACTTTGTTGCTCACTATGGTAGGGCCAATAGGCTTCGAGCTTAGATAGGATTGTCAATTATATGCAGAGGGAAGTTTTGTATATATTTTAGGAAATAATCCCCGTGATGTATACTGAATTACTATTTTTGAGGCGTTCGCGCCCACCTATGTACTCTGACACTTTTCAATATATATATATATATATATATATATATATATTTACATCTTTTTATATGTCTTATGGATCACATTTTAACAAATGTATGTACATGTGTATGTGTGTGCTTCTTTTTACGTGTGTGCAATATGCCAATTTAATACTTGATTAGCTAGAGTATTTGTTATTTGATTTAATCTCCTAGGAACATGGATATACGTAATGTAATGAAAGAAGCGTTCTAAAAGATGTACCTTAAGGAATCATCGGTGTAAAGTAGGATCATAAACATGGTAAACCCCATTTAACTGGGACACAACCAACTGAGCATCTAAGTAGACCCGAAGGTGAGAGACACCATGCGAAAAAGAGTCACGAAGAAACTCTATCACTACACTATACTCAACGATATTGTTTGTAGCGTTACCTAGACAGATACTTACAGAAGATAGCAACTGGCCTTGAGGCGTGAAAACCACCCAAGATGCGGAAGCAAGCCTCCGAGTGTGTCGTCTAGTGTCGTTTGCGAACCCAAAGAACACCTCTGACTCACTTGACATCTTCCATGGTAAAAAATATGACGTAAATAATGACACATCCATAAAACAAAAAGACAAAAACTAAATTGATAAGAACTATACATATGTATAAGAAGTCACCCAGGCGACCAACCTACGAGTAATACTTCTTGAGGTAGAGCCCATTTATAGGCTTCAAAAAATAATTTCCCTCCAAGTCAACCAGACTATAAGCACCCTTCTTTAAGATCTCTTTCACAATGAAAGGTTCGAACCACATGGGTTTGAAATTGCTTGCCCCCAGGGGATCCTTATCTTGGTTGTAGACTAGGACAAGGTCACTTTCGAAGAAAATCCGAGGACAAACGAACCGCTCATATTGACACTTGACTCATTGCTTGTAAGCCTCGTTGGCCAAGGCTACATCACGATGTTTCTCATCGAGATGCTCGAGATATAATAAGTGTTCCTCAAGCGATGAAGTGTCTGGCAATAACTCTACTGCCAACTTTAGAGATGGGATCTAGAACTCTATAGGCAAGACTGCTTCCATCCAATAAATGAGTTGAAAAGGTGAGAAACTGATGGCAGTCTTTACAGAAGTTTGGTAGGCCCATAACATCGAGTACAAAATCAAATCCCAATTTGACTTGGCAGAATTGATCATTCACTGCAGAATAGTCTTGAGGGAATTATTCATAGCTTCCACCTGACCATTTACTTGTGTGTAGTAGGGTGATGAATTCTCTTGCCTCAACCCAAGCTTTGATGTTAACTCGGACATCATTTTGTTTTGGAAGTGATGAACATGGTCAGTGAAAATATCCTTCGGGATGTCGAACCTTGCTACTAACTGGTTAAAAATAAAGAGAGTTGTTGTTTCGCCATCATTATCAAATGTTGTCATAGCCTCGACCCACTTTGTGAAGTAGTCTACCGCTACGATGATATAATGATGCCCCCTGGATGAAACTAGGTAGCATGTGGTAAAATCAATCCCCCACTTGGTGAAAGGACCAACAACAATGATGGGAAACATGGGTGCGGGATGTTCCCTCATATTCTGAGAGAATATCTAACACAGGTGGCACTTCTTGATTGACTCAACGCAATCCTTGATTAACGTAGTCCAAAATTAACCAGCTCGTAGAATATTTTGGGATGTTTCCAACCCAGACAAATGACCACCACATGCTCTAGTGTGGAAGTCGTTAAGAACGAGTTCCGCTTCTTCATTTATAAGGCACCGACAAAGTATACAATCTACACCTCGACGATACAAAGTGTCATCGAGTATGATACAGTTTCGTGCCTAATGGCGAATTCGTTGATGCTCATCACGAGAAGCAGAAGCGGGGCACTTCAAATTATAGATATAGACTAGTACATCTCCATACTAGGGGTCTGAAGATGCGATTAAAAAAATATCACCTTTTATAGGCGATTCTTTGGGGGTAACATTACCTGATTCGATCAGAAGTTTCGAAATAAGTTCCGCAAAGACCAATGACCTTTTGGATTTCACAGAAACAAAATCAAGTCAAATTCCTGGAGGATAACAATCCATCTGCTGATCTTTCCACCAATGACTCATTGTGTCAACATGTATTGAAACAAATTCACAATGAAAATGACGGTGGTATTGTGAAGAAGTATATAGTGATGGAACCACTCGAAAACATGCATTATTGCCAACGCAAGCTTCTCAACCTGGGAGTAGTTGAGTTCTGGTCCAACCAAGCCTCAACTCAGGTAATAAATCACATGCTCTTCAATAATATCATCCTCTTGAACCAAGACCATACCGATGGTTGACTCTACAATGACCAAGTACAATAAGATATATTTATTATATTTGAGAGGCCGGAGTAGAGGGGAATATGTAGGGGCGCATTTCAATGCTTCGAAAGAGCACTGAGAGACTTTGTCCCAACAGAAAGGGACTCCCTTTTTCAGTAAATGCATGAACACTTTAGTGATCTCGACATAGTTTGCGAGAAAATGCCAAAGAAAGTTTGCTTTCCCCTGTAATCTTTGAAGTTGAGGGACTATGCACATGGGAGGCAACTGAACTATTGCCTCAACCTTAAGAGGATCGAGCATGACCCTGTTGTCAAAACTATGAAACCTAAAAGATGACCTAATGTCATGTAGAAACTGCACTTGTTAGGATTCAAGGGAATACGATAGTAGAAACATTGTTCAAAGATTAGTCAGAGGTGCGGGATGATCATCTCTCTTGCAATATCGTGACACTAGATCATCGAGATAAGCCTCAGCTATATGTCTAAGGTCATGGAAAGAAAAAGACATGGCCCATTGAAAAGTGTCTCCAACATTCTTCAGGCCAAAAGGCATCTTACGGTAATAAAATGTGCCCCATGGACATTAAAAATTTGTTTTATGCTGGTCCTTGGGTTTGATCTGAATCTGGTTATATCCCAAAAAACCATCCATGAATGAAAAGACCTCACAGCCTATGCATTCATTGACAATATGATCAATGAATGGGGTGGGGAAATTATCCTTTGGACAGTCTTTATTCAAGTCACAAAATTCCATGCACATGCGAATCATATCCAATTTTTTGTTAACCGGAATGAGGTTTGACACCCATTGCGTCAACTGTGCAGGGTAGATGAAATCATCTTTAAGAAATTTCTCTATTTAATCCTTAATATTTGTTTCTTTCTGAGGATTCATCGAACGACGCTCCAGTTGGACCATCTTGTCATCAGGATAAGTCATTATCTCATGTTCAATGATTCTTGGATCGATGCCTAGCATTTCCTCGTAAGACCAAGAAAAAATGTTGCAGAATTCTTTAAATAAGTCTATATAGATTTGAATCTCCTCGGGGGAGAATTATGCTCCGATGAAAACATTCTCCATGATGGAAGGGGTTCTGGAGATGTCAATAGGTATCATCTCAATGATAGTTTCCATATTACCCTCAGCATAACCTATGTGCGTAGCTAGAGGATTAGCAGGACAAGACTTGTCTCCAGTCATAGTCAACACAAATTCACCTACCTCTATTCTTATTAACTCTGAGAGAAAATAATATCTATGATGGAGATCGTCCCATGGTTTGTCCAAACCAGTCAATGCATCTATAATCACCTCAATAGAGGGAAAGACCAAGTCTAAATAATTGGTAGTGGCGAGGGAACAAGCTCGAGAACTAGATGTAACTCCTATGTAGGAGTTGGATCGGGGTCGGTCGAACCTTGCTAGACAATACTGTATGCAAATTCTGCCATGGACAAGGGAATGGCCATACTAGGATGCTTTGTCCCTTCCATCAAGGCCAATGGGGAAGGAAGAGTCCAAGGATCATTAAAGTAAGTTGTTCGTAATGATGAAAATTGAAAATTTTCATCCCTAGGCTAGTTGGGGGAAGCCGATATGAACTTGACATCGCCAGAATGAGGAGGGTAATCAAAAGTACCCATCAAAGGTGGGCACAAACCAGTCCCCATGTTGACGATGTCGGGTTGAGGGTTATCAATCATCAGGACTGTGGATGCCTCCAATGAAGGGTCAGGCCTTGAGAAGGACAACTGGTCAATGGTTACGATTCGACCCTCGTGTGGAAACAACAAGACCTGAAAAATTGTGGCAACCACTACATGAATTGCATAATCCAACTCCTTCCTAATAGAAGGTTTTAGTCGAGAGGCGCATCGACCACTTCAACTTCAACGCACATGGTCTTCCCTCCTATCTGCATGGGGAAAGAAGGGATGATTCCATGTGGTCTGAAATAATGATCGTCGAAAGCAGTAAGCAAAGTAGGTGACTAAGACAAAATGGGTTGGTCAATGGCCTTCCAACATGCCAATGGCATCACATAGGTCGAGGTACCCTCATCCACCATTGTGCGGAAAATATTACAGGTAAAATCTTTCGTGGTGTAAGACACTACTATCTGAAACACAACATGGTATGGGAGATGAGGTTTCAAGTCGATCGTATCGAGAACAGTCATTCCCAGATTACATGTCTCTACAGATACCAAAGCAGATAAAAAATCCTTTCTCTACATAGGGAACCTCTCGAGGACTTCCAAAGGAGACATTGCGCAATGGGTTTGTGACAAAGCCTCCACCACAGAGTAGTTCTGGAAAACCCTTGTGTTCAGATTATGATAAGGTTTCTCAAATTCCCCTTTAGGGATGCATGTCATTGTTTCTCCCATCATCTTCTCAATCTGGATATGAACATATGGGTTTACGACTTCTTTACCCTTTTTGGCAGATTCTGGAATTTCGTAATTGTGTGCCCTGGTTTCTATATAAGAATCACCTTTCATCAAATAAACGTTCGCATATGAGGGATTACTAGAAGATGGAGGGGGTCCCTAACTTCTCCCATCTGCGCTCGAAGAGTCTTGAGTCATATGTTTCCCATGTGGGAATGGGTTCATTAACATAGCAGTTTGTTGCTGCGCCAATAACTTCTGGGCCTCCCCAAGTTGAGGGAATAAGTGAGTCAGGTGGTCCTCCATGCAAAGGTTACATGGATACTTCATCTTTATCTTCTTTGTGTTGCCCTCGCCAGAATTTTTGTTGGGTTTCTTGTCCCCCTTACACTTCTTGTTTCGTTGTTTTTTATTTTCGTCGAGATGTTGGTTGGTCTTCAGGTGCATTGATTGCACACTGTGTACTTTCGACGTTTGGGTAGGGGGAGAAACCAAACCAGAGGTCTGGTTGGCCGCTGTCTGCTGTATTGACAATTGTTGCAATTGATTTGACAACTGATCAATGGAATTTCCTTGTGATGAACCAACTATACCATTGGCATGTGGTCCAGAATTTTGTCTATCCTTATCAAGGATGGACCGTGGCACATCTGGAAAAATCTCATAGAGTAAGCCAGACTGAGAGTATATCAGTTCGAGCTGTTGCACTCTCATTATCACCTCCTCCTCTAAAAACACTCCCAAAGTTGCAACGTCCTTGGATAAATGAGGTAACAAAGACTTGAAGAACCGCTCTAGCAAGAAAGCCAGTGGGACCTGTACCTTGATCAAGCTCTTTTGATGCCTCCATTCTTGTATGTGATCCGAGATATGATCAGCCTTATTTTTCTCAAATTTTTCCAGCAATTCGGTTCTAGCATCATATCTCACAGGTACTTGGAAATGGTTCAAGAAAACCATCACCAAATCACTAAAGTAAGAATATCTTGAGTGGTCAAGCTCGATGTACCATTTCACGACACCCCTGATAAGAGTGCATTGAAATAGGTGCAACTGTATGGATTTGTTTCACAACAAGTTTGATGAGCACCATAGGTGGAAATTTGTCAAGTGATCACCTGGGTCTTCGCCAGTCTTGCCTTTGAAATTCAGAATATCCGAGGGAAACTTAGTCGGCATTGAGGGCCAATGCAGATCATGATAAATTGGTTCATTCAGCAACCTTGACAAGTATGGCAAGTGTAACATTTCCAAAAACGGTAGTTTGAGCTGGGTACTATGTATAGGAAAAAGAGGCCCTCAAACTTGACTAGCACCAGGTTTCCAGAAAAAGTTGGGTTGTTGGCCAGGGTTCTGGTAAATACCATGGACTTGACCAACGTGTGAAAACTACGTTTTCTAGGACATCATCAGATGATTCCTGTAATTGGACGTCGAGGGATGGGTGAGGATTTCTCCCTACGTTGTGTTCCAAATATTCTGGAAGGGGTTTCCCCCTTCCGATCCAATGAGAATAAGTACTGAGCCTTGCCCGGGGTTCCATTGACCACGAAAGGGGTTTCCCCCAGTCGATATCCCTGAGGAGGGAATTGATCCCTGTGAAGGATTCCAAAGTCTTTGTGAGGATAAAACTATTGTACTTTCCCCCTGTGTAGGAATAGTACTCTGTACAGGATTCTATTGTCCAAAACCAATGTTGCCCCTGGCCAAGACAACAGCCGACAAAAAATTGTTATTACCAAATGTGTCAAACAAAGAGAATGACATGGATCACACTAGTGTGGTGTAAGAAGAAGGTCCTAGATTGCCCTCTCCAAACAAGGCATAGTTCGTGTTGGGCCCGACGGGTGGCTCGAAAGAACCATCGAGTGAGGGGAACATAGGAGGTATATGAACTCCACCATAAGGGATACTGTTATAAGAGGCTAAGGTGTTTTCCATGGACCCTTGCAAGGGAGAGTTCACGCTCCCTGCCCCTAAACCCATGGTCTATAGGGTGGAGTAGGTAAGTATGGAGTTTGTATCAAAGTCGGGCATCCCATATGAAAATGGAGGGCTTGTTGCACTCTGTGTGAATGGAGCAGGGGTCACCACCAATGACAGTATCAGACCACTTCTCGAAGTAAAGGTGGTCGAGACCATTGTGGTCTGGACCGACGAAGGTGGGTTAGGAGGTGGAATACCCACTGTGGTGGCATTCATTGAGGGAGTATGAGGACTCCCTGACTAAGTAGCAACATTTGCTTCCATAGCTTCTTGTAAGACTATCTAACGGTCGTGAGGTGTTACCCTTGGAGAGACAACTTGTACCAAAATTGGTGCCGAAGAGTCAGTGATCGGAGGGTTGGCTAGGCCGAGATCTTCCTCTGCAAAGTAGGAAATAGTAGGTTCCTCTGTATTCAAGTAATATCCTCTCGAAGTTGGCTCGGGCACAGTCTCATGCATCCTGATCGCTTCAAATGACCCTTGTTGGTCAAGTCTTCGCCGTAATGGTGGTAGTGGTGGCTCCAATGTAACCAGTGGCATGCCTTGAAGCCTTCACGACTGGTAGAGATCTTGATCTTCCACCGTGTGAAAATATCAATGAAACAATAAGGATTTAACTAACATTTAAAACCAAGCACACACTAGAAAAGTTCCTACAAGATAAAGCAAGAAAACCACTATCTAGTTGGAAGAACAGTTACGCCAGCCAACACTAAAGAAACTTATAGGTGTAAGTGAAACTCGAACAAGGAAGAACCCTCCAAGTATACTCTGCAAAGCGTGGCCTAAAATATACCCTAGGTACCGCAGTATACCCCCGCAATCACCTATGCAAGTCTTTAGAATAAAGGCAACTAAGTTGCGAGCTCGTAAACAATCACCGGGTGGGTACATTCGATAGTCGGGTGGACCGCAATGAGAAGTATAACAAGTCTGAAACCTACCAAGGGTATCGAAAGAAAGTGGTCTAAAAGAAAACTAAGGATCTCAAATGGATTCTAGGTCCACGAAGCTCCGTAGGCAAATGCAAACGACAGTATCCCACGAAAGATCCTCAATATGCATTCCCCACTATGTTTGGTCCAGCTTTGGAGGGGTTATCTTCGCTACCTTTCCTCACACAACCTCATTTTTAGCCCCTGTGTTAGAGGGGGGTCCCAAGTAAATTTCACGTGACTGGACTTTTACACTCTCTATCTCTATCTCCAAACTTTGTTTATAATCCTTGAAGAGTTTCCTCTCAACCCTAATTCAAGGATCTACCCTAAACTAGTTGATTTACCCTACAAACAAAAAAGTCTAATTAATTTTAAATTAGCGTTCATTTTAAGTGGATTGTTTTAACTCAAAGGATATGGCAGTGAAACTAGTGATGTGCATGAGAGACGAAAAGAGGAGAAGTAAATGAAACTGAAAGCAAAATTACTTCTAGTTAACAATAAAGATTTGCAACTAACTCTTTAAACCAACTTTTTCATAACTAATTTTTCAAGATCATTGAAAGGAATACCTAAAACAAAATTTCGCTCGACCACGAGCTACTTAGTGTTCTAAGAAATCAGTAAAGAAATTGAAAATTGAACTCTTTTTCCTAATAAGTAAGATAACTAACTCCAACTACTTTACCAAACTAAGAAATGAATTTTTTTTTTTTATTTGAACAATACTTCAAACAAGAAAAACTTGAAATACATCTTTTTTTTTTCCTTTAAAGAAAATGAAAGGGGGTAAAGGAAAAACTAGACAAGACTGAAACTGACCTCTGGCCCACTACATATCGCAGGGAGTCACTAAAGACACCAAAAAGATTGATCAAAAACTCAAAGAGTCGCCTAAAACCCTTTCAAAGTAAACATAAGAAATCTTCAAAAAGACAAGCAAGCTGACATCTAACCCAAGCTTTGACTGTAAAAACAGAGGCACTGAACTCTGTCAAGAGACCCTTAGAAGTAAAAACCTCAATCAGGGAAGAGGTTGAATTCCTCTTCTTAAAAAATAGTCCCTTGAACCAGGTACACTATTGATACTTAAGAAACCTGCATATGTACGAGGGTTGTCTATAAAGCAAGGTGCGTATGTACGCGTGTTGTCCCACAGCAGGCCATGTACACCACTGTATTTATTGAAAAAAAGAAATGAAACATACAAACTAACAGGGAAGGGAGAACTGGTATGGCACCCACAGGTGACCAGAATCCCTCAAAAGACTCAACATAAACTCAAAAGGTATAAAACGAATCAAACACCCAAAAAATCCCCTAAAATCCTAGAGGCTTCCCCAGTATGGTCGCCAGTTCTGTTAGTGGGAAAAACCCCCCTATGTCTACACCAGGGTTTACAATGTAGGCAGATCAATAACCGTTTAAAATTCTCCTAATTTTCTAACTACCCCAAACATACCCCATACTTATGCAAGAAAAGTAAAATGAGAAGGATAAGGTAATTGTACCTTTACTCTATGTCTGGTGATGATCCTCTTGCGCTTGAAGGCTTCACTGTCTGCAAACCTCCTCCCAAGGCTAGCCTGCATTCAGAGACAGAAAAAAAAAAAGATACAAGCATACATTTCATACATAAATAAGGGTTAGATGTTAGAATAAAAACATAAAACAAATGAAAACATTCGACACATCATGTTTTGGGACAGGAAAAGTACTTCTTTTATTGATAATACAATGATCACTTACAACCAAAGTCGGCTACTGCTCCTCAAACCTGGTCCGAGCTCCTCTTCACCAAGCTCCAAGTTCAACTCCATGTATCTTTATCCTCTCAACCTTCTTCTTGGGAAATGGAATGGGTTCTGATGGAGGAAAAAGGAAAAAATGAGGAATTCTGAGGCAATTCTCACAACAAGGCTGCAAATGCTTAGGGCAAGGAGGGGATATGAAACGGGAAGAGTTTCAATATTCTCATGTCTATATGTGGAATGAGACCCCAACACCTCCTTTTATATGATAAAAGGATGTTTATTCGGTTGGGTGACGGGCTATAGGCGGTGGATTAGTTGGGAAACTACCCAATAGCCCGTAATCTCAATGAATTCCTTCCAACTTTTTAATTTTTGCAGCTTTTGCAAGTATACGTGGGCTGTAGTGGTGTAACATGCATGCGTACACTACCTATACTAGTGAAACAAGAATGTGTACATGGGAAGTAGTGGATCAGGGTGCGTACATCTTCAAAATTTTGGTTTTTAAGAAGAGCAACTTAGTGATGGCTTGTAAAAAAATGCAAGTAAGAGGGCCAAATGCTAGGTATGCATGTGTAGAGAAATTTAGGTTTATAACAGGCCTAACATAACTCATACTAGTTGTTGGGTCAATTAAAATATAAATATGGTTATCATGAATTTTACCTTCAACCTCCACGATAGTGGATTCATGATCAACTTGCCTGCCATCTACAACTGCATTAATTTGCTGCATGCTTCTACCCATATCTCCTATTGTAGAGGCTTCTTGCATGTTATGGACTGTAGTTCTTGTTGCGGAAATTAAGCGTGGACAGTTCCTCCTCAAGTGAGGTTATCCACACTCCCAACACTTTAGTGGTTCTCTAGGGATGTCTCCAATTTTATTGACTCCCATATTAACTGGTATACCTCCCACTTGAGCATTCTGGGGGTTGTAATGATAATATTTATTTTGGAAACCTTTTTCCATATTCCATAAAGGGGCTGGTTGGAAGCCTTTCTTCCACTGATTCATTATGCCATGTTTCTTGTCCTTCCATGCCTTTTTTATCAGGCTAATTGTTAAGTGTGGACACAAATCAATCCCCCTAGCTTCACTATGAAACTAGAACAAAACAAGATAGCACACTATTCTTTCCTTAGATTTCAATTATCAAATGAGAAATGGATCTAGAACATGCCTTTTAAATATCGAAGATCCGACTTCACCAATGAAATCAAAGCTCTGTCATAAGGCTTATGGAGAAATATCTTGAAAAGAACACAAGACAACAAATACAAGAATAATAGAGTCTATTTGATATGAAACTATGTACATGATCAAGGAATCATACAATTTGAACAAATAACATTCATATAGGAAAGAAAAGTATATCTGTATTAAAGAATGTGGAATAAAGATACAACTAGATGCCTTGATGTTGTCAAGTTCCTTCCAATAGTTCCTTGCTTCCCACACACTTCTAATCCATGGATTCTGAGACTGTAGATATGATAGCTACTCGCAATCTATCTTGACAAAGCAAAGCTTAAAGCCAATATACAAGCTCCAAAGAATCCAAGCTACAAAACCCAAGCTAACTTTCTCCATGAGAGCTCCTCTCCTTTTATAAGATGAAGAGGATAAGGTGAGTATGTTAGGATAATCCCACTAAATCATGAAAGTGAGTAAGATCCAAACCGTTTGGAGGCCACCTCACCATAGAAGCTTCTCCTTCTAGAAGCATCGAGAAGATGCATGTTTTTCCCACGTATGCACCCTATCTATAGTGTAGCCTGCGATGATGTCGTAGTCTGGCTTTAGTGCAGGGCAACGATCAGGCATCGTCGCACCCTGCATATAGTGCAGCCTGCAAGGATATTCCTTAATAGGGTTTTTACAAAGGAAAATACAATTTCTTCTCTCAGGAAAAGTTCTTCTCCCTTCTTTCTTCAGGAATTCAGGCTATTGATCCTTCTAAAGACAAAGGATAGGTTTACATCATTAATGGTCATAAGAGTGAAGAAAATAATGTGTAACATAGAGCCCCCCAAAGTATGAAGTTATAACATAGTGATAGCTGAAATAACTTTTCGAGTGTGAGTAGGGAATAAGGAACAATCAGTCAGAAACCTGCAAACAAACAAGGGAATACAGTACAATAATATTTCATCACTGAGGTAGGCATTCCCATACTCAGAATACAAATGAATCAAGACATAAATGCCGACATGAAAAGATCCATGTCAAGTGGGACAAGTCATGGCCACTAAACATACACTGTGGATCCATGCCATTATGACTCAAATATGAACATAGCCACCAAAAATACACTGTGGATCTATGTGTTAAAGACTCAAATTTGAACATAGCCGCGAGACATACAATGTGGATCTATGCAATAGTACAATATGAATATACTCTAACACAAGCTGAATCTATCATTAAATATTCAGGGTCTTCATCTCCATCACTCTATAGTACAAATCTAACCATGCGAATACATGTGCTAAAGTCGAACATGGTAGAAACCACTTTATTACTAGTCATTAATGAATACCATTAACAAGTGCCAGGGAAATCATCATTAATGTCAACGACTCCCAAGGTACTCTAGTACAATCCAACGAATGTGAATTAATGAGCTGAAGTCAAATACTCGATGGAATCTCCCGATCAGGGGTCAATAATGAAAACCTACTATTGAAAGCGAGGAAACGTGCCATTGAGGTATGCAAGTTACAAGGTACCAATTAGTTTCTAAGTCTAATTCCTGGATAATGAGATGAATTCAATAGGAAAATACTCATCACATGAGGGCCTTAATGTATGCCCCATCAATGACATGAAACAGGTAACAAGATTTGAAGTAGATCAGAGTAACAAATGATTGAGGACTGACTAAGGGATGGACGATGCAATAGAAGGCTTAAGGAATGCAGAAATGGATGATGCAATAGAAGGATTTTCGGGTTGAACTTCTTTTTGAACATATTGACAACACGACGACTGTCTTGGAAACACTGACTCAACAACAAGGATCACAGACTGATTTGTAATCTTATAAAGTAGTATGATCAGGAGACAAGTGGATTTTCCAACCTAGACACAAAGAGAGTGAAAGGGTGTCATGTTCAAAAGTGACTCTTCCATAGAATACATGTTTAGATACATTTCTTTCCCAATTTTCGCCCACCATTTTTGGTAAGTACCTCTTTATTTTTACACAAGCTTGAGGAGGATAACATATGCTTGAACTGTAAGCTCATCCTTCGGATGAGTCTCTCGAAGTATGTTTAATGAACCCTAGTAAGGAGTGGTTCGGTCCCATATGGGAATTTCGATGTTTGTTTTACGACTCCAAAGAAAGTAAACTCAAAGGTTTTTCATATTTAGAGAGTTTGGAAAACACTTAAAGGAAACTCCAAAATGTCTTTTTTCGTAAAATAGTTTGGTGAGACCAAAAAATAGATAATCTACCACTCAACAAACGTTTTCTTCAAATACTTTAACGAGCGTGAAAATAACAAGATCGCTCGGCAATCTTTTCATGTTTAGAGAGTCTAAAAAGAGCTTAAAGGGAACTCAAGGGGGTTCCTTTTTCATATAACCTTTACGAGTCCGAAAAAGTGATAAAAGTATACTCGGTTGCATTCTCATTTATTTATGAGCATGAGAATGAACAAAGACTGAGCTCGGGATTGTTTTCATTTTTACGCAAGCTTAAAACAAAACAAAACTATGCTTGGGATAGATTTTATTTTTACACAAGCTTAAAACTAGCCAAAACTATGCTTGGACCTAGTTTCATTTTTACACAAGCTTGAACCAGAGGAAACTATGCTTGAGGTAGGTGGTTTCATTTTTAAATAAACTTGAACCATACAAAACTATGCTTGGACTTCCCAACGCATAACACAGGGATGGTTGGTACTTATCCCCCAACTTAAGAAGCTAGCGACTCAACTTCAGCATGAAGTCCAAAGGCTGTAAGCATTGCCCCCCAAGATTCATTGCATCCAATGTCATAGGCATATGGAATGAATCTTCAAATTCTATACATAGGACTTGACTCAAATAGAGAGGGGGAAATCTATTTCATTTTTTAACGAACTTTCCACAAAGAAGAAAAACTATGCTCGAGAGTCTCGGTTCAATCCCTAGACCTTTGTTTCATGTTTTAACGATCTTGACACAGAATCAAGAACTATGCTCGTAAGCTCAGTTTCATTTTTTAACGAGGTTTCTACAGATACATGAAAACTATCCCCACAGCTAGTTTCATTTTTTAACGAGATTGAAATAAGAAAACCATGCTCAAAGATGGGTTCATTTTTTAATGAGCTTGAAATAAAAAAAGCATGATCAAAGCTGGTTTCATTTTTTAATGAGATTGAAATCAAAAAATCATGCTCAAGCTCTCTTCTTGATCATGGCTTCCAAGATATAAATTCTCTAGAAGGACACCATGTCAAGGGAAAAAACTCGGTCATGGCCACCAAGAGATCTTCACTCGATGGAAGAAACACACTTTGGAAGGAAAAAACTCGGTCATGGCCGCAATAGGGGTAAGGAGATCATGCTCTAATATCCTTATCGAAGAGATCACCATGTCAACTACCGGATCTAAGTCATATTCATCGGCAGTGGAAAGCATGGGAGACAATGCCACATAATTGACCTGTGGCAGGGGTGATACCATCTGCATATAAAAACTATTTAGAGAGGTCATTGAGTTGATGGTCAAGTGAGGGCCAACAAACAAAAGTTGATCAATACTCACCATTATTCCATCGTGAGGGAAATATATCATACGAAAATGAGTGGACACAATAGCTTTCATGGCATAGACATAATCTCGCCCAAGGAGTAAATCGAAATCCAAGGGGTCTTGGACTACCATGACGTCAATAAAATCATTTTTCCCTCCCAAAGTTATAGGAAACTGAGGAAGGATCCCTAATGGGTGACTGGTTATTCTGTTAAAATAAAACAGAATCTGGGTAACCGACACAAGTTGAGGATAACTCAAATCTTTATAAGCAAGATAGGAAAAAATACTAATGGATGAACCTTCATCTATCAACGTCTGAGGAACGTCCCGACCACAAGCTTGTATGGTAATATTGAAAGGAATGTGATAGGGAAGACGAGGTCCAGTTAGCACACCCCAATGAAAAAGGATGGCCTCATTACTTGGAGGGGGTTCTATGGGAGAAGGAGGAAAACCCCCTAGCATGGTAGATTCTGTATCAATGAGAAAAATGTGGTAAACATTGGGTTTACTCTCTAGCGGGAGAGTAGGATTGACTGATAATGACATCAAATCGACCACTTGGGTGTCATTCGCCAAGGGGAGAATGGGGTCGACAGGTGGAAATGGATCGAACCCTCTCTGGCGGGAGAGTGGGATTGACCGAGGATGGGATCAGATCAACCACTTTGTTAATTGGTTCAACTAAGGAAGTGACCAGATTGACTGCATGATCAACCATATTGATCAACGAAGGGACTGGATTGATCATTCCATCAACTATAGGTGGATCAAGAGTAAGCTTGTGATAAGCAGCTGGAAGTTGAGGCTGTGAAACAATAATGTCTTCCAATAATTTTGAGGCTTCATCTATATGAGGGGAAAGGTGAGTTAGATGACTCCCTTTTCATAACATACATGGGAACTTGACTCTACTTTTCTTCTTCCCAACGATATGCTGACTAGTTGACGGGAGGTCATCAACATGTTGTTCAAAGGCTGATGACATGGGCTAGCGAGGGTGTGTAGACCATGCTTATATAAACTTGGATAGACCAAGTAAATCCTTAAGAACATGGCTACCGTTACAAATCCTAGAAGGGTACTTGGGTTTACAACTTGTTTGGGTGATATTGGTATCATCAACACTCACAACACAATTATCAGTAACTGGTTGTTTTCCAACATGTCTGGCAGTGGTTGGAAGTTTGGACCCTTGTTTATTTTTCTTCTTCTTATTATTCCTTTTCTTCTTCTTCTTATCCACCGGGTTACTAGCTGTAGAGCTTTCACTCAGCGAAGAAGATGAAATGGAAAAAGACCTTGCAAGTGGAGAAGGTGAAGAAGATATTACTAGTGAAGAAGTGAAGGATCAACATGAGGTTGATGTTCTTGGGGGGAAGAGCTTACAACCGAAGCACTAGTTTCATTCAGGATTACCTGAGTGGAAAAAAACCATACCGGTAATCCAATTGTGAGACCTAGAAGGCTCAAAGTAGTGATGTGAGGAGTACCAATTTTTCTGTAATAAGGAAACACAAAAGGTTCTCCTGGAAAAGGGGTTCCCTCATTGGTCATTCCAGGAAATGGTGCCATTAAATAAATATCCAACCTAGAGTCCACTAGGGAAAACAAACAGTACACGCTAAAAATCTAGTAAGCAAACAAGAAAAAAAAACCTTCTTATAATGAACACACTAGTTGGTGATGAAATCCAACTTTGTGGGAACAATGTAAGAAGGGGATGAGATAGAGAGGGTGGAAGATTTACGTTGATGAACTACTTAATGGACTTACACCTTGGTGCAAGCTCCCACACATAAACGTGGGTATACCCTCCAAGGAGCCTAAGTGAGTTTGGCCAACATCCATTCTAGGTACCGTGAAACTTGCCCCTCCACAGTCACCTCGTGTAAAGACCCTAGAGAGATATGCCACTAAGGTTACCAATTACTACAGTGATTCTTGGGGAAACAATCGACAGTCCGATCCACGTGCAAAGGAAGGGTATCTAGCCTGAAATCAACCTGAAATGCTTCCACTCATCATTGTGGGTATACCTTCAAGTGACCCCCATAATACGTGAAATCTCTACACCAAGACCAACAAAGCAGGGTGAGTAAATCTGCCAGTCTTAATGCAACCTCAGGTTTGACCCTTGTGTGAGAAGGGCTTCCCAGGACAAAATGTAGCAAGTGGATTTGAAATCTCCCTATCACAAGATACTATATTTGTTTGTAGCTTTGGAAAGTTAACTTTCACACCTATTCCAAAGCCCTACAACTAATCTAATGTAGGTTTGCTACCTGAAAATATAAAAATGTCTAATCAATTTTTATAAGCGCTTTATTTTAAGGCCGTTGTTACTCAAGAGGAAAATGGCATGGACTAAATGATGTTTTGTCTAACTCTAAACAATGCAAATAAATGAGAATGAAAATATTTCACTTCGATGAAAGCTATATTATGAGAAGGAGAAAACATTTATCATTCCCATATGCATAATGTCCCAAAATTTTATTAAACTCATCAATATCAAGATTCTCAAGAAATGAGCAAAAGAGACTGTACATTAATACACGTTTCTTGGCCCCCCCAAAAGAGACTAAGAATTGTTTTTAGAATTCAAGACCAAAAAACGCCAAAAATCATGCAATTTCGCTACTTAAAATGCAAATATGCCCCCAATCTAATATAAAGCAAGAAAACAAAAAATTGTTTCAAAGATAGATAAAAGAAATAGAAAATCACTTCAAAACAAACACAACCCAAAAAAAGTTTCTCTTTTAGCATGAGTTATTCAGAAAAAAAGAAGTGTTCTTTTCACTAAACAATTCTAAAGAAAAACAAAGCTTTGTAACCGAAAGACACTCAAAGAAAGAGATAAAATCTTTCAAAAGAAAACGAGATAAAACAAAGAAAATATGGCTAAAAACATATTGAAATCTGTCAAGCAGACTGTAAATACACCCAACAAATCAACTCAAACACTTATCATAGATCTAGGTAAGGAAAAACCACCAAAAGATAAAAAATTCCCAAATCGTTGCAGGCTGTAAGACCAACACAGAGAAATGATCCTGGGTCGCCACAAGCTAGAGAACAAATACAGTGCAATATCACCTGTAGGGGCCGAATAGATTTAACGTCAAATAATTACATAAATTGTAGCAGTATTGATTTTAGAAAATTCACTAATTTCTTTTAATTGAGCAAAACAGTAAAATTCAAATATTCCTTTAATTGAGCACATTCGCATATAAATTTATCAACAATAATAAAATTTTATAGCAAAGTAAAACAAATACATAATTTAAATTACCTAGGTTTGATGCTAATTCACCTTGCTGCCTTGTTGTTGACTTCCTGCCGCCTGATGCACTGACCAACACTGCCCAAACCTACTATCCTCCATGCCAACTAGGACAACTACCTAGCTCTAGGTTATCATATGGATATCCTGGCCCCCGTGCCCAAAACCTCCAGCAAACCGGTTCCTATACTGATCCAATCCGACTCCAAAACTCAACTCCCCTCTCTGCAAATCCAAGAGAGCCCCCCCAAAATCAATCCCCAAAATCTCCCATCGAATGATAATGCCCTTCGTAAACCTCCTCCCCCTCCATATCCTTCCTTCACCGCCTCATGCATTTACTTCCTTACCCACCCATTTATTACCTTATCCCCTCATAATCAATTTCTTATCCCTTTATATTCAATGTCTTATCCCTTCCTGTGTACGTAAGTATTTAACAAATTAACTTGTAATTTATTATCCCTATTAATTTAATACCCATGTTAATGAATGTAACATGTAATTAATTAATCAAATTGCAACCATTAATTAATTAATAATTATTTAATTAGTATCATTATACCAATCTTGTTTAATTAATACCATATTAAGACAATTAATCCCCTAATTAATTTTTACTTAATAATCCTTAAACATTTATTCAACTAGGGTTGTTACATACACCCACTCTTCAGGAAACTTCGTCCCGAAGTTAAGGTATCTTATGGTACAAGGAAAAGAAACATGGTTCACACATTCATAACAATTAATCGACATTATCAGTAAGTAAGTCAAGAAAACTCATACATACTAGTGTATATGTACAAGAAATGCATGTGTAGCTAGTACATACAATTCTCGTGCATGTACTAATAATCAAACTATCATCCCTTAGTAATTTATGTATGCATCCAATCCAGTCAGCAAGACTAGTCTTTTATAAAAGACAACAAACCAATCAATTGTTTGAGAAATCCTTTAATTTCTATTATTCAGTTCAACAATTTTATTTTAAACAACTGTGGTTTAGTTGCGTAATAATGAATATTCATATATACTCTTTTTTTTTTTGAAGGGAAAACATTAAATTCCACCACCGAACAGATCTCCATACCTTCTCAACTATTACTACTCATCCTTCCTCCCTAACCTACTTCCATCTCCATTCCTATCCTTCCTCTGCTAGACTATCTTGGAGCATCAACTATATTGACCTAACTCCAAATAGAACCCGTAAGTGGAA